>JAADVR010000173.1:0-52572 GCA_023335855.1 Pythium scleroteichum
ACACGAGCAGACGCTGCTGGGCCTCGCGAGCGGCGCCAGCGTCGAGGACTTCGAGTCAGCGTGGAAGCAGACCGCGTTCGGCGAGGCCGAGGCCAACCGGCAGGCCAAGCAGATGCCAATCACGGAGAAGGGAGAGCAATCATAAAACGTGTCGTGTTAACCCCTTTGTAGTGTAGTTGTTCCCAGCTCCCTTACATCGACACTGCAATCTTGAAGGACAACATGAATCGCGTTTTGCCCCACCGTTATGCAGTGCGAACGTACACGTTCCGTGGATGTTTCATGACGTGTGTAGGAGCAGGTGTATAGCTACCGTCGTTTTCGGGATTGACATCGAACTTAAAACGATGCAGAAGGTTCGCAGCGACAACTCGAAGTTCAAGCACCGCGAGGTTCATACCGATACATGTGCGTGGACCGGCGTGGAATGTGAAAAATTTGGACGGCGGAACCTGGATGAGCTCACCTGAAGTTGGATCGATCCAACGTTCAGGTTTAAACTCGGCGGCGTCCGGTCCCCATACCAGTGGATTGCGCGCCATGGTGAACGCACTCAAGAGGACTAGTTGACCTTTGTAGAGCGGAATGTCACCACACACAACCGTGTCGCGCACGACACTTTTCACAGTAGTGCGGCTGGCCGTAAACGCAAGATTTCTTTAATGGTCGCCTCCAAGTAGACCAGGTTCCGGGTGTGATCCGTCGTCAAGTAAGCTGTCCTGTCGGTGGCAACTGACATCGGCAGACGGGAAGCCATCTCTTCTCGTAGCGCTGTCTCCACTCGTGGGTTCTTGCTCAACTCGTAAAACAACCATGTAAGCGTCGTGGCCGTCGTGTCGCGAGCAGCGATGACGAAGGTGAGCAAGAAGTCGACGAGATCTTCAGAACGAAGTCCGTCCGCGTCAGCGCGGCTATTTTGGACGTACAGCTCGACAACACTTTTGATCTCGTCTTCGTTTGATGCCTGCTTCCTCACCGACGCTTCGAGGCTTTGTTGCGTCACTTCGTGAAGCCAAGCGTATACCGCCTTCATGTGCTTGGCAAACTCGGCCTCGTGGCCGATATTCAGCCATCGGTAGAGCTTCCACACCACTGCGGCTTCCGGAACCGTTTGACGAGCAGCGGGGACGCTGTGTCGATTGCGTGCTGGAATGGATGTGGGTTTTGGGCCCCGATCCAATGCAAATCGACCCCTAGGCCCATCTCTACGAACGTCTGAAGGGTGAACTCGTGGAAGAGCTTCTTGAGGTCCACCATCGTGCCCTCGACGCGGCTCTTCTCGATCACATCGCACACTTGCTCCATGTTCTTGTGCATGCTCTTGGTCATGAAGGCGCGCAGCGAGCGAGCCGAAAAGAACTTGGCGGCGGTTTTTCGCTGGCGATACCAGCGCTCGCCGTCGGACGCCAGGAGTCCTTGGCCGAACAGGCCGATGATGATATCCAGCTGGAACTGACCTTTTTCAAAGTTGTCGAACTGGGTCACCGTGATCTCCTCGATTGGCTCCGGCGTGGAGAACAAGATGAGCTCTGGTTGTCCTGGGATCTTGCGCACCCAAGGCTCATTGTTGAGCTCGAGCGACTGTTCAACGACCCAGTCGAGGATGCGGTGGGCGTTCTGGAGGATGTCGAGCGCGTTGCCAAGCACCGGCAGCGTTGACTTGGGTCTCGGGAGCCGGCGCAGCGGAACGACCTTGCCGTCCGCGTCGCGCCCCTGCAGCCGCGGGCGCGCGAGCCAGCGGTGTGTGAGCCCCACGAGCAGCACCGCGAGCGCGCCGCCCGCGACGAGGCTTTCGTTCGGCGTTGGCACGCGCATCGCGAGTCGGCGAGTGCTCCTCGCTCACTTTGCCAGCGTTCCCCGCCGAGGAGACCGCAATCAGCATGACGCCTGTCGGCTGATGGCATAATCGCTTCGAGTTGCCCACCAGCTGGCGGCGACTCGCCAGAAAGGGGTCCTCGTGTCGGTCTGCAATCACGGTGCGCTCGGTTTCTGCGCTCACGAACCTTTCTTTGCCAGCGGGCGAGAAGAGTCATAACTGGTGTCGGGAGGACGATGTATCGGACGCTCAAGAAATGGTCCAAGTCGCTGGTCGAGCGCGGCGGACTGCACGCGGGCGGCCCTAGGGCCATCTCGCTAAGTGCGCTGGAAAGGGAGACGAGTCAGGTGGAAGTGCGTGCTCGTGAAGAGCTTACTTGGCTCGAGTGGACACGTCCCATCATCCAGCGAGAGAATCACTGCGGCTGCCACATTCCAATCCTGGGTTCACTCGGCGAACCCCGAATGAACATCTTTCATTCTCCTCCAAATGTTCAGTTGCCCAATAAGAGGCTTCGACGGTTCGCTCCACGCCTCCACAATCCGAATCGTCATGTTGGCGCTGTACCTGTCGACCGAGACGCCACTACCGACGGCTATCCAGTGGGGCGTGGCTGGCGCCGTGCTGCTCGTCATGTGCACGCTGGCGAGTCGCTCGCGGGATTGTGATGGAGGCGCCAAGAAGCCTCTAAAACCGCGCAAGATCCATCGGCTAGGAACCAGGATCCCGCTCGTCGGCGACCTCATTGAGGTCTCACGCAACGCACACCGCAAGCACGACATGATGCTCGCCATGTGTCTACGCTTCAAGGGCGAGCCGTGGCAGGTGCACATCCTCGGCATGCCCACGTTCGTCAACATCTCAGACCCACGCGTGATTGAGGAGATCACGACGACGCAGTTCGACAACTTCGCAAAAGGTCCGTTCCAGATTGGGGTGCTGGCCGATTTGTTGGGCACAGGTATCGTAGCAAGTGACGGGGAGCGGTGGTACCACCAACGCAAGACCGCAGCCAAGTTCTTTTCTGCGAGGTCACTGCGTGAGTGCATGACCCAGACCATGCAGCGCAATATGACGCTGGTCTGCCGACTGCTCGAAGAGCACGCGGAAAACAAGCTCGTGAATCTTTCTCAGCTTTTCCACCAGTTCACGCTTCAAACATTCGCTTCAGCCGGTCTTGGCGTAGAGATTCCCCTCATCGGTGAGAAGCAGCCGAATTCTTTTGAAGAAGCGATGGATGCAGCGATGCCCATTGTATCTCGACGAGGTCGCCTGCCCCCGTTTGTCTGGAAGTTTGAGCGTTGGATGGGCATTGGCCAAGAGAAAATCCTCGCTGATTCGATGAAGATTATTCGAGGTTGGCTCCGCGAGACGATCGATCACAGCCTCAAAGCCATCAAGAAACGGCCAGAAGATTGCCAAGACACTCATGGTTCCAAAAGCATTGTCGCTCTCTTCGCCGAGAACAGCCACGAGGATAGAGCTGGCATGCGGGCAGAGGACCTGGTGGATTTCATCCTGAACTTTGTGTTCGCCGCACGCGACACCTCGGCTCTTGCGCTGATTTGGTTTTTCTACTCTTTGAGCACGAACCCATCCGTCGAGGCATCCATCCGAGCAGAACTGTCAAGGAATGTATCTCGTGACGCTGAGTACATCACCGCAGACGACGTCAAGAAGTTGACTTATCTGGAAGCAACAATCAAGGAGACGTTGAGGCTGTACCCTGGCGCTCCAAACACTGTCAAGCAGGTGATGCGCGATACCGTCATTTGCGGCGATATCTTCCTGCGCAAAGGCCAAATGATTGGAATCTCCGCCTATGTACTTGCGCGGAACCCACTTGTATGGGGTCCAGACGCAGCCGAGTTCAAACCAGAGCGATGGATCGATGCCACAACAGGGAAGATTATTCAGGCACCGTCCACAAAATTCTTTAGCTTTCATGCCGGACCTCGATCATGCGTAGGTATGAAGCTCGCGATGCTGAACTTGCGTGCCGTGACGGCAAACTTGTTACATCGGTTCCAGTTTGAGGTCGATCCGGCCAACGACGGCTGTTACATCAACGCTCCAACAATGGCCATGAAACACCCCCTGTTGGCTGCCGTGAAGCTCGTCCAATCAGCTTAACCATTTAGAGGTTGTGCAATGTTCTTCTCATGTTTCACGCGAGTTCTACACTCCTGCTTCCGGTATCAGAACGTGCTTCGAGCAAGATGCCAGTACCATCCTCCACATTTAACTGTGTAAACGAGCTGCCAAAAATATCAGCTACGTCAATTCAGAGTCAAACAGTGTTCCTGCGCCTTCGCATCCATTGTGCTGTCCCGTGGCACCTGACGCCTACACTCTGGAGCAGTGAGCAAACCAGTTCCACGATGCTGCTCCGCTTGTTCACAGCAAACTAGCATAACTCCAAAATTGCAACGCATAACAACGGACACAAGCTGGATGCCAGAATCAGCGGCACGGAGAAGCTCGTCGCCCATTGCTCAATCTCCTGAGTTCCCCCGACTCGTGTGAGATCACCAACCATGGCTTCCAGGCAGCTAGCGGCGCTTTCGCTTGTCACAATTATCGTCTGCGTTGTGCTCTCGCCCAGTTCCGCGCATCTTCTTCTGTCCCCAAGGCTAAGGGGGCGAGTGCTAGCGGTGACGCCTTTAATCGCAGACTCCTGGTCAGACGACCTCTTGGCAGCGGTGAATGTTGAACTGGCAAAGGCTGGTCTCTCGTCCCTCTGTGCAAACGAGTAAGTCTACAACTTCTCAACGCTGGCACCGCTTACTGACAGGGTGTTTTTAACCAGCAAGCTCAATAACGCAGCACAGAAGCACACATCCGACATGGCGCAGAATAACTTCTTGAGCCACGACGGCTCTGACAAGTCAACGCCCGCCTCTCGTGTCATGGGAGAAGGATTCCAATATTCTGTAGTTGGCGAGAACGTCGCCGCAGGCCAGCAATCGGTGGCCTCTGTGATAACGGCTTGGATGGGCTCACCGGGACACAAAGCAAACATCTTGGGCAACTACCAGTACCTCGGTGTCGGCCTCGCGCAGAACCCGAATTCCGACTACGATACCTATTGGACCTTGACTTTTGGTTCAAGTGCTTCCGAGTCATGTGCGTGCGTACTGAAGAGCTAGCTCAAGTGTCTTCGTAGAATAATACGGTACCTTTTCTTCACCCTCGCCTAGCGCTTTTCCTTTTCTCGTCCCACGGTGAGCTCTGTGATCCAGGCGAGGGTATCGCATACTCGAGCATGAGAACCAAGGTTTGCAGCACGAGGACAACTAAATTTTGCGTTTTGTAGGCTTGCGATTCCGTTTTTCGAACAAATTGTAGAGGTCGCGTCATCATCGGGTCGGCCATTTCGTGTTTCACCGTTGATGAGGAGCTCACTTCGCTCGATGGTGCGTCTCGGTCGTGCAGCAAGACAGCAAGCTATCACAACCCAACTCGCATCCTTTTACCACAATTGAAAGCTCCGCCATGATCGTTGTGGACCTCACCGCCGCCCTTGTCGCCTCTGTCGTGACCATCGTTGCTGCTTTGATTCTGCGTCCACCGTCCCGGAAAATACTTCCTGGTGATGTTTCTCCGTGCGTGATTCGCTCGCTCGGGTCAAAGATCCCCATCATCGGTGACGTTCTGGACGCCGTCAAGCACAGCGACGTGCGTCACGATTGGCTGTTCGCTCACAGTGCTCGTTTCAACTTCGAGCCGTGGTTCATCAGCATTCCGGGCACCGCTGGAATGGTCGTCGTTACCGACCCCAAGACAGCCGAAGTCGTGACGACAGCACAGTTCGACAACTTTATCAAATGTCCAGCCCACATCGACAACTTGCATGATCTCTTTGGCGGTGGACTTGTCTCGACTGATGGTGAGCAGTGGTACCACCAGCGCAAGACCGTCGCCAAGTTCTTCTCGGCTAAGACGCTGCGCCTCATGATGATGTACACGATGCGGAAGAACATGCAACAAGTGTACGAAGTGCTAGATCGCCACGAAAGCACGCAAGTGAACCTTACCCTGCTCTTCCACCAGTTCACGTTGCAGACTTTTCTCGAAGTTGGTGTGGGCATCCCGTTCCCACTGATCGGCAGAACCGAGCCGCACGCGTTCGAACTCGCCGTTGACGAAACTACTCCGCTCATCTCAAGGCGAGGTGTCCTGCCTCCTTTTGTCTGGAAGCTCGAGCGCTGGCTTGGCCTCGGTCCTGAGAAGCAGCTCAAGAACGCCATGCTCGTGATCCACACGCACATCAAGCAGATGATCGACGAAAGCCTCACGGGCAACAACAAGCCAGAGTCGGAAGCAACGCACACTGCCGAGAAGATCCGCAGCGCTGTTGATCTCTTCGCGGCACACAGCAATGAAGAGAAGGCAGGTCTCCGCGCCGAAGACCTTGTGGACTTCGTGCTCAACTTCGTTGTGGCCGCGCGCGATACGTCCTCGGTGACGATACAGTGGTTCTTCTACGCCCTCAGCAAGCACCCGCACGTGGAGAAGAAGATCCGACAAGAGCTCGCTGACAAACTGCAAGCATTTGGCATCGACCGCGATGGCTATATCACAGCTGACCACGTCAAGCAGCTCGTGTACCTGGACGCCACAATCATGGAGACGCTGCGCTTGTACCCTGCGGGTCCCTTCATTATGCGCCACGCAGTCGAGGACACTATCGTCGACGGAAACCTCTTTATCGCAAAGACCAAGAAGTCGCCGTGCCGATCTACGCTATGGCGCGCAACCCACACGTGTGGGGGCAGGATGCGGCCGTGTTCAAGCCCGACAGATGGATTGACGAATCCACCGGCCTAATGATCCCAATCTCGTCGACCAAGTTTTTCAGGTTCAGCGCACGTGCATTGACATGAAGCTCGCGATGCTCAACCTCCGCGTCGTCACGGCCACCTTGATGCACCGGTACAAGTTCGAGGTCGATCCGTTGAACGACGGTAGCTACATCATCTCGATCACGCTGATCATGAAGCATGAGCTCCTGGCGAGAGTTGAACGCATCCAGGGGTGATCCCTCGAGTCTAGATGTTACACGACAGTGTCGGATGCATTCAGTAAATCTTTGACGTCCTTTTTGTTGGAGTCCCACAGTCTGAAGAGGAACCTTGGCAAATCTGCTGCCCGCATGACAGTTCCGCTTGCATCTTGATCGGTCAACGACAATGAAGACGAACACTACCCGACAGAGCAGTTTGCGTGTGGAATCTGCCAATCAACTCTCTCGTCACTCTGTACCGAACTTCCATAGCTGCCCCTGGGATGCTCTCGACGGCACCGCGCCATCCTCGGGTGAGCCGTATCGAACCGCACACAAATCTCCTAGTTCCATCCCATTCCCCCCGATCGCGCGCCACGAACCTGCATCAGTAGCCCACAGGTTCGTGACCACATGAGACCAACGCCGCAGCATCTTGCGCGTCACTAATCAATTTGCTCCGCCTCCACGCAACCACACCTGCCTCGCAAGTGCTTCCAGTCATGATCGTTTTGAATCCTGCAATGCTCAATACTCCATGGGTCGTCGTTATCTGTGGCGTACTGGTCGCAGTCGCTTGGCTGTTCACGCCTCCTTCGCGCAAGGACGCCACCTCGGTCAAGCCACGAAAACTTCACTCGCTTGTAACCAAGATTCCGATCATCGGCGACGTCCTCGAGGTCGTCAACATGCGCACGTATGCCGTGATTGGCTCTCCGTGCAGAGTGCTCGCTTCAACTATGAGCCATGGGCCATCAACATCCCGGGCACGCCAGCCGTCATCGTCGTGACAGACCCGCCGGCGGTCGAGCAGATCATGACGACGCAGTTCAACAACTTCGTCAAGAGTCCTCTCCACACCGACATTCTTCACGACCTCTTTGGCGATGGGCTCGTCGTCACGGACGGAGACCAGTGGTTCCACCAGCGCGAGACCGCGGCCAAGTTCTTCTCTACCAAGACCTTGCGGATCTGTATGATGAAGACGATGCAGCGGAACATGCGGCAGGTTTACGACGCGCTGGACAGTCAGTGCGGCAACGGGCACTTCGTCGACATCGCACTCATTTTTCATCAGTTCACGCTGCAAAGTTTCGTGGAGGTCGGTGTCGGCGTAGAGTTCCCACTGATCGGCAGGGCGAATCCGCACCCTTTCGAAAAGGCCGTTGACACGGCTGTGCCGCTCATCTCACGCCGCCGGCTGTTGCCTTCTTTCGTGTGGAAGCTTCGTCGTTTGCTCAACATCGGACTGGAGGAGCTCAAGGATGCCATGGTGGTCGTGCACGGATACATCAACGACATGATCTCCAAGAGCCTCAAGGTTATCGGAGCCAACGCAGGCCAGTCAGACACGGAGATCCTAGACGACCACGGCCAAATTCGAAGCGCTGTGAGTCTCTTCGTCGAGCACAGCAACGAAGACAAAGCCGATCTGCGCCCTCGAGACATCGTCGACTTCGTGCTCAACTTCGTCGTGGCCGCGCGCGACACGTCGTCCATGACGATTCAGTGGTTCTTCTACGCCGTGGGCACGAACGCGCGCGTGGAAGCGTTGATTCGGAAAGAATTTGCCGAGAAGCTGCCCTCGCTGGGTGTTGATCGCGACGGCTACATCACGGCCGACCATGTCAAGCAGCTCGTGTACCTGGATGCCACGATCATGGAGACGCTCCGCTTGTACCCAGCTGGCCCGTTCCTTATGCGCCAGGCCGTCGATGACACGATTATTAACGGCGACATCTTTATCCGCAAGCACCAGGAGATTGCCATCTCGATCTACGCCATGGCACGCAACCAGAACGTGTGGGGACCGGACGCCTCCGAATTCAAACCCGAGCGATGGATCGACGCCAAGACCGGCCAGCTGATTCCCGTCTCCGCAACCAAGTTCTTCAGCTTCAGTACGGGCCCGCGAGCCTGCATCGGCATGAAGCTCGCGATGCTCAACCTTCGCATCGTCACGGCCAACTTGATGCACCGGTACAAGTTCGAGATCGATCCCGAAAACGACGGCAGCTACTTGAACGCGGCCACGCTCATCATGAAGCACGAGCTGCTGGCCAAGGTCCAGCGCCTCTGAGCGCTACTACGGTATCGCGTACATCGTCTGCTTGGCCTGCTTGCTGAGATTCCTTGCCTAATACACATCTCGTGTGGTTGATTTGTGCCTGAGCGCTCTTGGTCCACGACAACCTAAACAGAGGCACCACTTTGACGGTACATCGGACTTGACTCTCCAGGATCGGACTGTGAATCAAATGTGTGGAAGACGTTTTGGCTTTGTTCGCGGATCATGGCCGCCAGCACGAGAGAGAGACTTTCATTCGGCATTTGTTTCTTCATCACTTTTCAATTTTGTCGTAGACTAGTGAGTACTAGAGCGCCTAAGCACGGTCCACTTTCGCAAGCAGCGGGTTCTTCATGAGGAGCGTGATCGAGTTGAGGTAGCTCCCGTCATTGCGAGGATCGACGGCGAACTTGTAGCGATGTAATAGATTGGCGATCATCACGCGGAGATTGATCATGGCGAGGTTCATGCCAACGCAAATGCGGGGGCCAGAACTGAAAGTCGCAAACTTGGTGGATGGCACCGACAGCAACTCACCGGTCGAGGAGTCAATCCACCTCTCTGATTTAAACTCGGCCGCATCCGGGCCCCAAACGGTGGGGTTACGAGCCATGGCGCAAACGGAGACTGCGACAGCCTGCCTCGACGAATGAAGAGGTCTCCGTCAATGACAGTATCTTTGACGGACTGATGAATGATGAGCGGCCCGGAAGGGTAGTATCGGAGCGACTCCTTAATCGTTGCTTCCAGATACACGAGTGCTTCACGTCGTCGCCCGTGACGTAACTGTCAGTGTCAACACCAAGGGAGGGCAGTTTGGTCGCGAACTCCCTTCGAATTTTTGCTTCAACTTCAGGATACTTGCTGAGCGCGTAGAAGAACCATGCGGTCGCTACCGACGACGTATCACGAGCAGCGATTACGAAGTTGACGACAAAATCAACCAGGTCTTGCGGTTGGAACCCAATTTGATCGGCTTGATTGTGTTCGACAAAGAGCTCAATGACGCTGCGGATTTTATCGGCAGACTCGTCGGGTTCTCTTTCGGAGTCAGGCTGGTTCCTTAGACTCGCTTTGATGAGTTCGTTGATCTGACTATGGATAGTAGCCGTTGCCTCCTTCAGCCGTTTTTCTTTGCCGATATTCAACCAGCGTTCGAACTTCCAAATGAAAGGAGGTAGCAGGCGGCGGCGCGTGACAATCGGTATCGAGGCTTCGAGTGCGATCTCAAATGGAAGCGCTTCGGCGTTGCCGATAATGGGAAAGTCGACGCCCACACCGACCTCCATGAAAGTCTGCAGCGTGAACTGGTGGAACAAGAGCGACAAATCAACGAGCTCGCCTGTGCCACTACGGCGGTCCAGGACGTCATGCACTTCTTCATGTTGCGTTTCATCGTGTGCATCATCATCATGCGCAGCGTCTTGGCCGAGAAGAACTTAGCAGCAGTCTTGCGCTGGTGGTACCACTGCTCACCGTCGGAGTTGACGATGCCACCGCCCAGCACGTCCTGCAGGACGTATCGGTGAGTGGGTCCCTTCACGAAGTTGTCGAACTGAGATGTCGTCACAGCCTCCAGCCCAGCAGGATCGGCCACGACGACCATCGCAGGCGTGCCAGGGATATTGATTTGCCAGGGCTCGAAGTTGAAGCGGCGACTCTGCGCTGTCATCCAGTCATGCCGCACACCTGCGTTCTTGAGAACTTCTAGGACGTCGCCGATGATCGGGACGCTGGTTCCCAGCGAGTGGATCGCACGTGGCTTGACTGCGGCCTTGCCGTCACCTCTGGCCTTCTTCGCTGCCGCTCTACCGAGCAGCACAACCCCGAGGATCGCGCCGCCGCCAATGACGACGGCCCACGGCAGCGACACCTCAGTGGGGTCCAAGACGATCACGGCGACACTGTCCACGGTCAGCGGCTGCGCCTCCGGAGAAGGAATTGACTGTGGATCTCTGAAGACTTGAAGGCGCCAAAAATCAGAGGCCCTTTGTTGATGATCAGCCTCTGATTACAGCCGCTGTGATGTAGAACTCTCCTCCAAATGCAACGCACTCCTCCCGCAGGGAAAGTGTACCACGCTTTGGCTGGGCGGAGAGGTCCAAGTCGATGTGGAAGGTGTGCATCCCGCGCGAGTGTCGGGTGCAAGTTTTTGTCATCAACCGGTGGACCGCCGGTATGCCAGTAATATAATACGGTAATAATACCAAGTCATGAAAGGCGAGGTTGGAAAGCTCGCACATAAAAGCCTCACAAGTTGGGAAAGCACATGCAAAACCTTTTCATTTGCTCAAGCGGTAAGGTAGTACCGGTAATACATGCACCGTGAACTAAATCCTGCATGGACTTCAAGCGACAAGCCAGCGCTGGGGATTTTCGTCCAGGTCGGCGCCACTCAGAGAGCCTCGACTCGAGCCAGCAAGGGCTTCTTCATGAACAACGTCACCGCATTTACGTAGCTTCCGTCGTTCTCCGGATCAATAGCAAACTTGTAACGACGGAGCAAGTTCGCGATCATGACACGAAGGCTGAGCATGGCCAAGTTCATCCCGATGCAGTTGCGCGGACCTGCGCTAAAGGCTACAAATTTTGTAGATGAAACAGACAACAGCTCGCCGCTCGACTGGTCGATCCAGCGCTCGGGCTTGAACTCGGCCGCATCAGGGCCCCAAAGCTTGGGGTTGCGAGCCATTACATACGATGAAAAAGCGACCCTCTGGTCTTTGCGAATGAAGAGATCGCCACCAATGATTGTATCACACGCTGCTTGGCGCACGAAGAACGGCACAGCAGGGTAGAGCCGCAGCGTTTCTTTGATTGTCGCTTCCAGGTACACCAGCGGCTTCACTTGATCTGCAGTGATGTACGAATCTCCATCAACTGGTGGTGGAAGTTTGCTGAAGAGTTCTTTGCGAAGCTTGTCTTCTACGTCAGGATGTTTACCGAGAGCAAAAAACAACCATGACATCGCCACGGATGAAGTATCTCTTGCCGCCAGTACAAAGTTGATCACAAAATCCACGAGATTGTCAGCGTGAAGCCCACTCTTTTCGTCGTTGCTATGCTGGGCAAATAGCTCAACAGCACTGTGAATGGTGCTGCCACCATGGACAGGAGAAATTGAACTTGCGCCGCTCCTCAAGCTCTGCTGAACAAGCATCCCAATCTCGTTTCGGATGATGGTCGTCGATTCTCGAATCAGCCTCTCTTGGCCGAGGTTCAACCAGCGCTGCAATTTCCATACAAATGGAGGAAGAAGCCTTCTGCGGACAACGTGTTCAATCGATTCGTCCATCGCTTTCTCGAATGGAAGCTCATCAGCTCGTCCTATCAATGGGAACTCGACTCCTACGCCTACCTCCAAAAATGTCTGGAGGGTGAATCGGTGGAATAGAAGCGACAAATTCACAAAGTCGTCTCCATGGCTGTGTGCATCAAGCAGCTCATTCATCTGCTCCATGCTCCGCTTCATTGTGTGCATCATCATGAGTCGGAGTGTCTTCGCCGTGAAGAACTTGGCAGCAGTCTTGCGTTGGTGATACCATTGCTCCCCATCCGAGTTGATGATGCCGTCACCGAAAACGTCGTGCAAAAGGTATAAGTGAGAAGGCCCCTTGATAAAATTGTCGAACTGAGATGTAGTCACTTCCTCAACTATGCTGGGATCCGCGACGACAACCATCACAGGTGATCCGAGGATCTTAATCTGCCACGGCTCAAAGTTGAAGCGGCTACTCTGGGCAGTCAGCCAGTCGTGGCGCACGCTGGCGTTCT
The DNA here is from genome assembly GCA_023335855.1 of Pythium scleroteichum. NCBI lineage: Eukaryota > Oomycota > Peronosporomycetes > Pythiales > Pythiaceae > Pythium > Pythium scleroteichum. The sequence continues at coordinate 12,664 of JAADVR010000173.1, forward strand.
GGATCACTTCCAACAAGTCACCGAGAATGGGTTTCGTTGTGGGAAGTGAGTGGATCGTGCGCGGTTTTGAAGGAAACTTCCCGGATTCGCGTGCGTTGGGCTGCATCCCTCTGCTCAGCAACAAAGCGCTAACGATTGCTCCGGTGCTCACAACAAGCACCCATGGGAGCGAGACCTTGGCCGGGTCGATGACGATCATCTTGTAAACCTGCACCAACAGATCCTGCAGTGGTGGAGAAACCCGACGTGAATCGATGTTAGGGGGGATGCCTCGTTCATTGGTCTTGTGTGGTAGTGAATCCTGCTGCTGAGCCCAACGGTCGCGGCCCAACCCAAACCACGTTTCTGAAGGGTCGCGTCAGCAAATCGTTGTGTGCATCCTATTCCATTTTGTTTACGTCCTCATCACGGCCTAACTTTATTCACGGTAAGAGGCAGGGTTTGATTGTTCATCAGAGGTGGTTCATGTGTTTGGTCGTTCTGGGTCACGTAACTTTAATAACTGGGAACTCCACCATCCGGATGGGGGGGGGGGTTCAGCATAAGTGGCGAGCAAGCAAGCATCAACAGAAGGGCTCGGGACGACGGAGCTGGAAAAACGAGATATGAGTACTGTAGACTCTCTCGTACGGTGGCTTTCGTAATACATTTTGCGATCGCCATATGGAGAAGAGAATTTGACCTTCCATAACCCTTTGATGTTTCGCGCATCAGCATTCCGGTCTTCATCAGTGCACGCTTCCTGTATTAATTGATTCTCCTCATTCTTCGTCATCTGACTCACAAAGATACGGGTCATGGTTGCTCTCCACATCATTATCGCTCGACTTGGTTTCACTATCCGCGAAGTCCCCATGGCCATCGGGATCTTCACCGGATCCTGCCTCTTCATCGTCGCCAAGAGCAGTCCCCAGACCACTCCGTCTCGTCCCATACGGATCACTACCGACCAATCGTGAGCGAGGTCCAGAGAGTTCGTCCTCATGAATATCATCTCCACGTCGGACTTCGTAAGCCTCTTCGAGCTGATCGTCATCCGTATCGCGAAACAATCGTGAAGTCACCGATTGAAGTCGCTTATTGCTCGTGAATCCTCGAGGAGGGTCAACACAATCTTCCGTTTCTTCATCACTCTCCATGATTACTCGCGACCGCTTAACGCCGTTGTTGCGTGCTGACAGGGAGCTTGAGTTGTCGGACTGTTCTTGACGTGAGTCCGAGTTGAATACGCGTACAGTAGAAGTGTCATTAACATCGCTGTCATCATCATCTACAATCCGACTGCGCCTCGCCGAACGGGTGCTCGACACCGACGAAGGCACGTCTTCTTCGTCCGAATCAGACTGACAACATTCATCGATGCCATCAGCGCCGTCGTCGCCATGGTTGGCTTCATTGTAGTTTTGGCGATATTCGTCCATCAAGCCTAGGTTCTGTCTCTCTCGTCGGGGTCGTTGCCTTCTATCCTGTTCAGGCCTACCAGTCCTTTCCACAATATCCTCTTCATCATCACTGTTTGCTCGTGACCAGTCGGCTTCACTCTCATCACTCCCAGAAAACTCCGCTCTACCACCGTCCGCGACAATATCCTCCTCGTCGTCAACAATAAATGAATCATCTGAATCTGAAAAACCTTCTCCATCGTCCTCATCTTCGTCCGAGGGGTTGTGTCGATGTCTTGTCCTGTTACCTTCCCCTGCTTGGTCTACCACAAAGTTATGCCGGCGGAGAGAACGTCTCGTCTCAAGTATATCCTCAGCTGAGCCATCATCTTCGTCTTGTAAATTGCGCAACTCCGTTCGGACTTTCAGATTTAAGCCGTAGAGGTCATCAGAAAACTGGAAGCTGTACATTCCTACAATGAATCATCTCAGTCATTTCGTCCCAGAAAAAAGCGATTGTGAGGATGTGTTACCGGGTGGAACATCCAGCCGGAGACCAGGAAAGTTAGCAATACCCTGCGTTGATCCACGAGTTCGCTCCATGACTAGGTTTCCCTGGAGTGACAAAGATCCGGCAGTCACACAGACACCGTCAGGGTGTACGAAACTTTTTTATTCTCACCTCATCATCCACGACCCGAAGCCGGAGTTCGTTGTAGTAATTAGAGATAATCAACGCGTCATCGTCGCCATCATCACCTGTAAAAAATGGGATGCCAGCGTCCATATCTTCGTCTTCTTCGCACTTGAGAACCGCTATTGAGCATTCTTGGTGTTCGTTGAAAGGATGAAAGAGGCTCGGAAACTCCATTATGGCCAAGGTAACTCTCATACCCTCGTACCCGTCTTCGTTTGCATCGTCTCGATCCAAGACAACATTACGAGAAATTTCTAAATGGCCGTCGACGGTAGTTTCCTGGCGTAGTTCAGGATACTGGTCTCGAAAATGCTCTCGCAAGACGTCTTCATTGTCCCTGCGGTTCCACCCATCGTCCATTTCCTCATCAGAACTCTCGATTTCATCCTGAACTCGTCGCCGTCGTCGGCGCGTGAACATCACAGAGCCTTTTAGTGCAGCGATCCGCCATTTCGCCCCGTATTGGTCGAATTTGAGAGCGTAGTCTGCTTCTTCAACTCCGGGGTTTCGATCGCGTAGGTCTGGTACAAGCAGCTAACAAAACCGTGTATTTCAGTCCACGATCGATACTTGATCAGAACGCATGTCCTACCTGCACCAAATTCCAAAGCGTGACGTTGACACTGAAGTTCGGCGCAGTGTCGTCATCCTGACGGCGCTTGAGTGAGGTGTGAAGCACGTGGCCACGACAGATCGGGCAATGTGTCTCGTCCACCTCTTTCGACAGTAGGTACTCCACGAGGCATACCCGGCAGAACGAGTGCCCACACGATGTTGTTACGGGCTAGCAAGGCGACATCACAATGATCAGTCCTGCTTCAGTGTCGCTCCATAGTTATTCGATCAGCACCTTGCAGAGCACCTCGTGGCACAGCGTGCACTGCAGTTCGGCGCTGATACCGACCGACGTGGTGAGCTCTCTCAGGATGGTCACTATTGGCTCAGTTGATCCCCGATTGAGCGTGACTGCATTCTCACTGCGTGGCTTATTTCCTATTGCGTCTTGACTCTCAGTCGTGTCTCCCTGTGATGCTGACGATGACACTCCACCGTCGCCTGCACCGCCGTCCACGCCATTGGTTTCTCTGCCCATGGCTGCCGAAGAGCGCGACAGAAGCCGCGCGCTCCCTTCCGCCACCGTCGGCGTGTCGACTTCTCCCGCCATGTACACACCAAACAACCGACGGTTGTGGCGTAGTACTGAAACCGACACGCAAAGATTGTTTTGTCCGAACTCGACGAGTTCGACGAATATGGACTCTATTAACTTACTGCGTGTCTGTAGTGCGCCTCGCTCACTATACCGTCTCAACTTGACTCCGTGGCTGGTCAGGCAATGTCCAAAACAGGGAGAAGAGGTTGGTGATAATCTTGTCGGCCACGGAATATTCCTCTCGAATCTCTCCCGATGAACCAATTTCGGACGCACTGGAGTAAGAGTTACTTGCGGAGAAGCGCAGATGGTGAAGCGTGGAGTCTTCATTCGCATCGGAATTGGCGGGAATACGGCTTTCCTGCTCGCTCTCATCTACGATGACCTCTTCATCCAAATGCGCTGCAGGTTGAGTTGTAACAGCTGCATGTTGTTTCCTTCGCTGAGGATCCCGCTCGAATGTCAGTGTCAAAGGCCTCAGTCCACCTTGAAGAAGCAGCATAACATATCGGAACGGGGCAGAATCCACTGGATTCTTGTTCACGGCAATCAGACGGTCAAAAGGCTCAATGACCTGAGCGCGCGAAGCTGCCATTCGAGGAAGAAGACGCCGCACGATTGCGCCGGAATCTAGTGTATTGGCTTGAAAGTGGATCCCAATGGGTCCCTTTTCTTCAAACACAACGTCAAAGGTTCGAACACCACCTTCGGTTCCGCTGACATGAGATGAAGATGCGATGGAGTGCGTTAGGTCACCCAGAGACGCCCGCCGCTCGGGGGTATCTACGCTCAGTTTCGATGCTTGCATTGAACCAAGCGGGGCACTCGCACGTGTCGTCAGCGTCGATCCACCCAGCTTCATTCGTCGAGGATCTTTCCAGGTCGTCACGTTAGTAGTGCGATTTACAAAGAACACCGAGCCTGCAGTTGTAACCCGCATTTCCCATCCTTCCGGCAACGGTGTCTCGAAGTCATGGACCTCGTGTTTCATCCCGTCTTCCGGTGGGACAGCAATGTCTTCGCAGCTTACTGTTGAGTCGAATGACGAGGAGGAATATTTCCGATCGTTGGATCTAGCAGAATGGGCTGTTTTCTCCATTCTGCCACCAGCGGACCGTGGGGAGGAGGACCCAGACGGAGGAACCGGAAGTCTTTCCAGTATTAAAGGAACTCGAGGATCTTCCAGCTCGGGAGCACACGCACGATCATTCTGTCGGTAGTAGATAATCCCATTCTCATCAGTCACGCGTTCCCAGAATGGAGGTAACTCCACGTCTTTGCAAAGTTGGTCAAGTTGTTTTGCCTTCACAACGTATGCCCGTCGCAGAAGCGTTCGTTTGTCAGAAGCAGCTTTTTGCATCTGTTCCATCTCACCCTCTAACCTTTCGATGGCAGCTCGAGATTTACAGAGTTCTTCATCCAATCGCCCGTGCTCTTGGACAACGTGCTCCAACGAAGATCTAAGCGATATCAAAAGTTCCTCTTTTTCTTGCACCTGTGTCTGAAGCTTCACAACTTCATCGGAGAGAGACCCATATCCGTCTTGTTTCGTGCCAGCAGTGAGGCGCTGAGCTCGATACGCATTCACCTTCTCGTTTAGCTCTGATATCAATAATTTAGCTTCTTGAAGCTCACCATCCAGCTCTGATTTGCTCTGTCCAATATCCGCAGTTGATACTTCATCGAGATCGCCAGGGGTAATGTCGACATTTGCCGCAATGTGCTGTGTTGCAGTCGCGATGGTGTCATCAACTTTCCGCTTCCCTTGGAGAAGTGTGCTCAAGGATTCACGCAGAGGCTCGATGGCTTCATCGTAGATAGCTTCGCGTTGTAGCACATCCCACAACTCGTCCAGCCGTTTCTCCATCGTGCCCAAAATCTGTTCACTGGTTCGCTGGAGAATCTGGACGTTAGGCACCCTAGAATTTGCAACCGCTCCCGCGTCGATCACAGACTTGGCCAGCCAGTTATCTTCGCTACCCACCGATGCTGCAGCGGCAGCGGCGTGACCATTGGCGAGCTGGAGCTTGTGGTGCTTGATCAGTTGGTTCTTGACATTGTCGATGGCGGGATTGACCGAAGTAGCCAGCACCTCACCAGCGCCCCGTTCATCCACCTGCTTCTCGCACTTCTTCTGTTGGTACGAGTGCAGCAAGTACCGCCCTCTCGCGATCAGTTTCTGCTCGTTAGCGGTGCGCGTTCGTCGCGGCCGCTCGCTGAGTCCGCTCGGGGGCTGCAGGGGCGAGATCGCTCCCGCGAGGGCACCGTTGGCCGGCTCCGGACCCCGCGCGTCCGATGCGCAGCCGCTCGACGCCGTTGACGCGTGGGAGTCGCCGTGGACCGCGCTCTCCGCGGCCATCTCCGCGGCGCTCATTCGGCAATGTGTGTGGGATTGTGGTTCCGTTTCTTTCCGTGACAAAAGAGACTCCTCACAAAATAACCCGCTCTTTGGTCCTCCGTTAATAGGTCGATTCACCTGCGATAAAAGATATACAGGAAATTCTTGAAACGACGCGGCCATGGATGCGGCTGACGTCAGGCTGGAGTTCGTCGCCTCCGTGGAGGTGGACACGCGAGGCGTCGCGATGTTCATCCGAGAGCTCAGTGGAGTCCTTGCGCACGCGTGGTACGAAGTGCGGAGCGTGCACTGCCAGCCGCAGCGCGCTGGCGGGAGGGAAGCAGTACTGACGTCGGCGCTCGTGAGCTGCGAGCGGAGCGTCGTCGACGTGTTGTGTCAGCGATTTGGGCAGCAGGCGCGGCATGTATCGCAAGGTGAACTACTGCTTGTATGCTGCCGGCAAGTGTCCCTACGTGAGGCTTAGGTCATCTGGAGATGATTGGCAAGACGAGCTCATCGGGTCTGTTGAACAGGCGCACCTCCGACAGCAGTGTCTAGCCCCCACGGTGCCCGTCGAAAAGATGCCCAGCCAGACTCTGCAGTAAGTGCGATGGAGATGAAAGAATTTCGTGCATCGACTGCACTCCCAAGAACCACGATGGTGGATCTTCTGGACTGCCTTGGCGACCATATAGCGGATGTGTTCGAGGCATTCCATGCACAGGCGGTCCAATGTGAGAGCGGGAGGCTCCGATTGTCGATGTTCGGAGTGGTTCAGGCACTCAGAAAGTTGGAGTACGCAAACTCAGGGCGCGTTCATCTGAATGGAACTGAATTTCGCGGTGTGTGCAGGAAACGGCCCACTGTCATCCACGAGCGGCAGAGCATATCCTCCACACCGTTGTCTACTGGAGTAAACGTTGAAGCACCAAAGAAGTCGAATGGGCGCGCTGCGGAAGACCATCCCAACAGTTGTGATATTCAGCGAACCAGGCATTTGGTAGGTCAACTTGCCGCTAACGGCGCAATCGGCCAGTCGGCTTTGCCTGATCGGAACGACACTCCTTTCCTCGTATACACTGATTTCATCTCATGCTATGTTGCCCACTTGAGTGGCACAAACTCAACACTAGATCATTTTGCTTTGGGATCGTCTCTCAAGAAACAATGATTTCTGTTAATGTGGTAAGCGCTTGTTGAGTTTTCATGTCCAGATACCATCTATCTTTAGCAGCATTGCCCACTAATAGGTCTTTCTACTGCTGCAGAGTCCTGCTGGACTTCGCACCTGAATTCGTTCAGAAACGAATCCACTAGTTCGCCTTCTTGTCACTTTCGAATTTCCCTGAACCCGAGACGCGATGTTTTTCGGCATCGCAGATCTCGTCGACTACGACGGTCACACATCACACAGATCTGAAAATGATGATGCAAGGTCAAACTTAAAGACTGGGTGTCGTCAAAGTCCCCAACCGACTAGATTGAGCCTTCGTACAAGTTCGAGGAACAAGCACGACTTTGATTTTGACAAGACTCCTGCCAACACTTTGCTTGCGGATGGAGAAGCTCTGTTTCTACGGGAGAACACGACTCAGGCGCGGCAAAAGCTCACCTCATCTGCTTCTCGAGTTCGTCCAAGCAAGCAGCAGGTGTGTAAGCCTTCTCATCAAGCCAGCCAGTCACCAGAGCTTCTTAGTGATTCGGGGTTCTCCAAATACTACGACAACAATGATGATCCAGTGTTGGAATCAACTGGTCTCGGAACGCGCGGATCGAGCAGCCATAGCCGAGGCCGGAACGCTTTATATGGCGTTAATCAAGCAGGACAGCTACCTACGCGCAGCAGCAATTATGTGAATTGTTCCATCGACACGAAAGTATCAAATGATTACTCTGGAAGACGATACCCAACGGACCCATCTTTGGACGCAAGTCCAGTCGATCGTCCACCGTCACGTCAACGCCACGCTTTTCCGACACATCTCCTAGACGCGCGCGAGTTCTTTTCACCCACAAAGAATCACGACAATGTGAACATCACGCCTTGGGATGCTGAGATTGAGGAGCCCCACGAAAAGACTGTGTCCTGTCCGGAAGAGGATGAACAAAGCGAAGGAGGGGCTAATTCGAATAACCAGCGTCCACCTTCACGCTACATGGTGAAGGCGCCTCGGGGAAATCCCTCGACTCCGGCTCCAAACTCTCCAAAGCATGATGATTCGTCGCGGCTTCCATCCCGCCGAGGAGTGCCTGGATCCTGGAACCAAGTGGCGAATCAACACTACCACAATCCAAAGACTGACGGTTTCTTGGATGTGGATGAAAGTGTACCACCACCGTTTCGAGTTGAAATTTCGACAGAACCAGCTCACGACCATCCCGGCACCGCTCGTTGTAAACAAACAATCGAAAAGCCTTATCTTAGCGTCCGAACTCGATTTCGACATCGTTCACGTGGCGGCATGCGCGACCAAGAAGGGGTTTCCCGGGAGAGGTACTTAAAGGTTCCTTCCACACGCCAAGACAATCGGTAAGATCCTGGCTTACTGCTCTGCCCAGGCTAAGACTGACATCCCTGTTTACCAAGCCCTTCTCAACCTGATTGGTCTGGGCTTGATGATGAAGAGGTTAGTTCCATTGATCGCGAGATTCATGATGCAGTTCGGCTCGCAGTGAACACCAAAAGACATATCAGCACGAAACACCTGGGCTTACAGAGCAATGACCACGACAGCCGTAAGCCGAAGTCAACCCGTCAATGGTTCCATTCAAGTAACAATCCCTTCTTTGTCTTACATGGGTCTCCTAATGGTGTCACCTCTGCAGCCACATACGAAGACATGGACTCTGATACTGCCATTGCAAATACCCCGCTTTTCACGAGGGAGGAGAGCTTCGCGGTCGTCCCGCAGCTCTCGGACCTACACCTCGACGATTTCATGGGTGAACCATTCGTATTAAACACACCAGGGTTAGCGTCGATCATCTCGACAAGTGCTACGACCTCGTCAAGTAACACCAGAATTATTGATAGCCAGGAGTCAGGGTCCCTCAACACTTCGCTTGGACGAGACTTCTTGAGTTTGTTTGCTCAAAACTAACTACACATTATCAATTGAAGTCTCTTTCACACATCTTCGCGTGAAGGAACACTGCGGCTGTGAGCTACCATGTGCCGTTATTTACGTACGGCAGATTTGGGAGCTCGTACGCGACACCTCGTGGTCCTTCACTCCGCTCCATTTCTTCGATGAATGTGAGTGTGGACATTATTGTAGCACCGAATACACCGATACACATCACACAGCCAACGCAGCAGCATGCTAGCGCAATTCGCAGACACATTTTCGGCCCCACAAGCTCTTTGAGCATCATGATTGGGTTGGCAGTTAATCGGATGCGGCCCACGGGGGGTGCAAGGTACGGATTTACATTCGGCGCTTCTTGGCCTTTGCCCACTGGATTCATTTGGGCTTCTTTCTCAGGCACGACTTGGACAGAGACTCCAATCCGACCCTACAACAGCGAAACACGTTCAATCATCAGGGTTCTCTCCTCAAATCGGATAGGGCAACAAAGTATCAATACCATGTCCATCGATACTGCTGACTCGCGGTCAGTGTAATAGATTGTGACCCACTCAGCTTCATCTGGAAGACTTCCCATCCCGATGAAGTCCTGCACATCACCGTCAATGCACAGCATAGTACTCCAATCGAGAAGAGACCAACTCACCAGGAGCCCATTGAGCGCAAGTCTGGCTTCATTCGACTCACGAGCTTCCTTCGTCTTGCGTTTGTCTTCTTTTGCACGCTTTTGGCGTTGCTTATCCAGGAATTTGGGCTTCTTTGCGCTCATTCGTAGGTTGACGTGATTTGTGTCCTTCAGTTTGCCTTGGTTTCGCTGCAACAGTGTTGCATTCTCCTTGGATCCGTATCCTCTTTTGTGTCTATTGTCATCACTATCTTCTTCATCTTCTTCTTCCCCCTCCTCCTCGTCCTCCTCACCACCGTTGTCCAGATCCTTAGGAGAATCAGCACCATCTTTAATATGTCCACTACCATCTGATCTTGTTTTTGAAAGATTCTTTAGCTCCAGAAATGGTGTCACCGAGCAATTAGTTTCGTACGCCCTCCGCAGCCACTTGTACAAATCTAATTGAGCCTCACCAATCACATCGTTCCACTTGATGACGTCCTTATCCCAAAGCTGGATGTGTAATCGAGCAAACTCGGCTGTTCGCAGGGGGTACTCAGTCGCAAACTTGAAACGCCAGTTCCAACACGGTTTTCCATTGGAACAGCGCCAGTGGACGTCCGTGTTCTCAGCTTTCCCACCTTCCATCCACACTTTGACAAAGTAATCGTTCACTTCGCTTTGGTCCTTATCCGTCACATTCTCTGCTCTCCAGATGATCACGCGGATTTCAAATTTCCTAGGTGCAGGTAGTTCGATTTTCGTTGGAGGTAGTAACGCCGCTTGCTGAGCCGTCAAGATGTCTACCCAGACTTGAACGAGACCTTGTGGCGTGGTTCGCATCGGCGTGTAGATATGGCGGTTTTCGATTGGCTTGAGCGGCAAAGTGCCCGGACTATCTCCTCTCCCTATCCTTTGCCAATCTCGATGGAACCATCGGTCCTCAAGATCAATTGTAGTACTTCCGATGAACTCGTCTCGCGTAATGAGATCGTGGTCCCAAACGCCAATCTCTAGCTGTGAGGGGCCGGGAAGAGTCGTGTTGAAGGTGAAGACACGGAAGAAGTCTGGGTTCAAGGTTTTTTTCTTGTGGTTCGCGCGGTCGGATTGAACCTCTTTGCCCAGTTTGATCCGCAAGTAGGGGTCTGAGTAGCCATTTAAGTCTTTGGACTGCAAGTTGCAACCCCGAAGCACGTATACCCGCACGACGACAGCCTGTAGTTCTTTCAGCCGCTCAAGGTCTATGACACTAGCTGTTGCTTGCGATAGATCACGTTTCTTGCGCTTCTCTGAGACGGTAATGAATCCTTTGAATATGCCAGCTTTGACTTGCACTCGCATTCGTTTGCGCTTCAACAAAGACGGCCGTGTCAACACGGAACTGTACAATGGGTACGTCTCGAGTGCCTTTACTTTGAGGAATCGTTCAAGTTCTTCTCCTCCTTGGTTGATCCACCACTCACGGCCCTTCAAATAAGATGCATCACCGTGCCCTTCATCTCCAATTTCAGCCTCTCGAGGAACGTAAGCTTCCGAAGGAGGTTGGTACAGTTTCCCAGCTACTCCACCGCGCAAGAGGTCGGCCTGGCCTGCGAGGTACCGACGATGTTCCTCTTGGGCAACTTGATCTTTCATGGCGGGATCGTCAGTAAGTGTATCGGATCGGTAGCTCCATGGTGATGGCTGCACAGTGCGATTCAGTTGGCCGACGCCGATACCATCGTCTGTCTCGCGCATAACGTCATTTACCCGATCATCCTCCCCATCGTCATGCTCCTCGTCATCGATTAGAGGGTCACCTCCAGTATCCTCTGTCTGGACTAAGGGCTGAGAGTTGCGGCGCAGTCTGAACAAATCCAGCACGGACTTCTTTCTCTTGGCGGTTTCTCCACTCGTGTTTGCATACGCACTCACCGTAGTTGGACTTGAGAAGACCTGGTGTTCTTGTTCCTGCGGTACATAAGATGAACTCCAAGGCAGCTTGTCAGCCAGATCCACGGCACACGAGGCGATAACGGTCTTTCGCAAGCCTCCCATAGTCACCTCTACAACACGAATATTGAGTTGTGGTGCATACAGCGTGTCGACCGGCAGCTTGGCTGGAAGGACCACCCGCTCAAGAAAATTAGCATTTTTGCCATTTGTTCCTGACGCTGACAGCACAGGTTTTGTCGTCCGAGTGCTCGCGCCGTCAGAGAAAAGTGCACCAGTGAGCTCAAACTCAACTTGAGGATTACGTATGCCCAGAAGGCTCCGAGATTTCAATTTCCGGACACCAAGGGCGACTATCTCAAGGTTCGCATCTTCGTACTCGGGAACTAGCGCCTTGGAATCAGGTGGGAAAACGTTCTGAATGGGTCCTTGGTGGTCGATGTACTGAACGGAGATCAATGCTTCACCATGAGGCTCCTCGATCACGAGGGAGGTTAATTCACCATCGTGGCAGACGGGTCGCGTAGAAAGTGGGTGCCAACTCGGTCGTGCCGGGCTTGCATTCGCAACAGCCCGCTGGGCTTTCGTCATTGATATCCTCAGCTCTCCGAGTATCGCTCCCGGTATGTTCGTGGAAGTCGAGTTAGATACGTTTGCATCGTGGACGTAGAAGATGAGGTCGGGTGAATATTCGACATCGTGCGGAACATGTGTGATAAATACGAGCGTCTCGTAGTAAAGTGGGTCCAGTGTCTTTGATTTGCTCGAAGTTCTCTTTACTTGACCGCAGCATCGAACGCTCACAAAGGGATTTGGAGGCTTCAACTTGCTCTCAGGTAGTAGTAGTTTTCGAAACTGGAACACGTGGACGCGGATTTCGCGGTAGACGCGGTGATGGCGGAACGACGAGAAGAGAGATGTTTCGTCCCCCCACGGAGTTCGCACCGCAACCTCTTCGCGTCCAAAGCCGAGACGAAGCAGTAGCGAGCCCGGGGACTGGCTCTTATCCAGGACATATCGTGTCTGCCGACGTGCAACCTCTTCTTGCAGCCGAACCCACTGGCATTTAGCGTTGAATCCTTGCTTGAGATACTCTGATGCGGAGACGCGTGCGAACGAGGCACTGACGAAGGTGTCCTTTTCGATTTGGCGACCGAGCGTGACAACAATGTCTGGCAGCTGGGTAAGATCGGAAGGGAGAACGATCGGCCACCTCTCTTTGCACTCCTCCCAATTGATACGGCCATCTTTGCCAACAGTCAATGTTTCAAAACACAGTTCATATGGCCCAATGCTCACGATAACCCGAGCTTTTGTGGTGGCCCCCGTGAAGGATGAAACGAATACTGGCAGATCCATCCCACAGAACAACGCGCATCGAAGCACGTACTTGACTGTCTTGGGGAGGCGTGGCTCGAGAGCCATGAGAGATGTCTCTCTCATCCGCTTCGTATGAAACTTCTCACTCTCCTCTGGCAGCGGCTGTTCTACACGCTCCATCGATACCAGAACGCGCCCCCTGTACGTAGATCCAAATTCCGGATTCTGTGAAATCCACATAGAACGTCTCTTGTTGACTCGCCGGAGAGGGGGTCCGTACAGATTGAACCACCTCAACTCAACTACGCCATCCGGCGCAGTCGCTTTCTCCTCCAAAATGTCAGAGAGTTCGAGCTCCCGTTGCTGTTTAGTCGCAGTCATTGACGCAATGTCAGCTGGAGCAAATATTCCACCCGCCGATGTAGCCGCCACCACTCGAAGATAGTCATACGATGTAACACCGACAAGCTCGTCTTTACGTCCGATGTCGCGGTCCCAAACCGAGATCGAGATGTGACGGCACAACGTTGGAGATATGACTGGGATCCATAGCTCTTCGAGGAAGTCGGGGGCCAGGTGAGATGCACCTTTGATCGTTACCACGGATGATTTGCAAGCCGGGTTTGCTCCGAATCCGATCTGAACGAATGCATCTATGCCACTAGCGACAATAAGTCCACCCTGGTCCATCGCAGGGAGGTCTTCGGCTTTGACGACCTTGACCACAAGATAATGAAGCTTCAGCTCTATTGTTGGTGGCATTAACACCAACGTTTGGCCGTCTGGATTGAGTGCTGCAAGTGTCACAGTTGAAAAGTTGGCCGAGGAGGACCCAGCACCACCCCGGCCTTCCGAGGCCAACGCAGCGGCAGCCGCCGCGTCTGCGAGCTCCTTCGCGATCTCTGCTTCCCGATTGTGCACAAGAAACGTGTCGCCCGGTCCTATGAGAGTAATACTCACGAGTAAGAATCCCTGAACTCCTCGATCTTTCTCGTTCAGGTGGTCGTGAACAGCGACCCACTGGCGATAAAGCTCGTGATGAGGCTGCACAAAGAAAATCGTGAGATCAATGTCCACATCAGTCCCGCGCACGTATCGAGACATACTCGAAAGTACACGGAGAGACAGTCCAGCTGGTAAGCTCCTATGAGGTTGTCCTTCATGACAGTCTCTTTGTCGTACACAGAGAGCTATCGCCGAGAGATCGTCAGTAGAACATTAACGTCATCAAGACGCAACAGCACCTTCAACCTTTATGGATGCCTGCTTGAGCTCATTTCGCCCAATGTTTTCGAAATGGAAGAACAGGATTTCGTCAAACACGCAACCCAGCGTCTCGTACTTCGTCGACGTTTTCTTCTTATGACCCATCACGTCGACTTGTACGTACGGATCCGAGGTCCCACTTAGCTGAAACCCACCGCATCTGTCAAAATGCCATCCACCATTACAATACCTGTGTGTTCAAAGTTTGTACTCACGTTTTCGCCTTTGAGATCTCGAGCTTCGATTACGTGGACCTGAACTTGGTAGTCGCCCTGTCGTAAGTTGGCGTACATAGTGCTTTTGCGCTCGCTCTCGAGGCGCTCGAGCTCAAGGCGCCGCGCGGCTACTTCTTCTTCAGTTTCGTCATCCTGGTCTGCAATGATACCGACGACATCATCGTCCATGTCCACACCCGCGACCAAGTCTTTTGATACGTTTGGGTCGTTCTTTTTTGTGTATACAAGCGCGACCTTCAGCTCCAGTTCAGCATCCATCCCTGGCTTGCGCTCCCAGTTCTTGTCGCGCAATCGGAACCAGCTCTGCGTCGCCATACCGGGCAATGCAGCGACGTCAGTACACGAGATCTGCAGTTGGCCGAGGAATCGCATCTTGACGTTGATCTTGTCTCGCACCGAGAGTGTCACGCTGGCCGCCCAGTCGACTGCGCGGAAGCTGAAGGTCTCGTTCCAGTACGGCTCGTCGCTCTTGCTGACCACGCTGGTCTTCAACTCGCGTCCTAAAGATGAGATCTTGACGTAGCAACTGAGAGTAGACCGCAGCGCTGCTGTCTGCAGATTGCGTGCCTGGATCACCGTCACCACGAGCGTGTTGGCCAGCTTCTCGTCCGCGTCGCCCGACAGGTTGATCTCCTTGGGAAGGATCTCGACAGGCGCGCTCTGGAAGGCCTCGTCCACATCATCTTCAGCGCGGCCTCCGCGTGGGCTCGCGATTGACGCGCGTCGCATTGCCTCGTGGCGGTCTCTCGAAGACGACGCTTGGCGTTGGATCGCGGATCTTTTTGTCAAACGTGATTGCCTCTTCAAAAGTGTTCGACTGAACATGGCTACACTTGAATCGTGAGACTTGATGCGTTGCGTGCTGGCAACGAATTGTTTGGTCAGGTTGGGTCCTGGCTTTCCACACAGAATAGAGATGGCGACCTGATAATTTCACGCTGATGAATCGTCTGTCCCACGAATTCTGACGCTCGGACCCTGAAGTTCACGACTCCAATGTTTACGAAGGCGTTGGCAGAGCACGACGGACTCGCTCCTCACTTTCAGATTTTGGCCCACGATGCTCTCAGCGTCCGCGTTTGAAAGCCTCCGACTCGGGACAGACAGCCACGCGGCCGCTGCTGTCGCTGCGATTGCGGTTCTTGGCGCGGCCGCATGCCAACGCTTGGCGCGGCCGCATGGCTCCGTTCGTCTTCGTCGTCGAGCAAGCCCGTCGTGATCGACGGGAAGCCGATCCATCCTAGGGAGATCCCGAGTCCTCCCGGGACATCTCTCCTACTAGGAAATATGGTGGAGCTGGCCAAGAACGAGAAGCGATTCCAGTCGTGGTTGTTGGACAACTGCACGCTCTTTGACTTCCAGCCGTGGCAGATGAAAGTCCCGGGCCAGCCCAAGTTTATCATCTTCAGCTCGCCCGTACCCTGACGAGATCTGCACCAAACAATTCGACCACTTCCAAAAGGGCGAATACCAGCGAGAGATGATCAGGACGTTTGCGGGTAAGAGCATGGTTGCCGCTGGCGGCGAGCGGTGGTACCACCAACGCAAGACCGCTACAAGATTCTTCACGGCGAGGTCGTTGCGTGCGTATATGGCTTCGACTGTCAGACGAAACCTTGAAGAGGTCATGGACATGATCGATGCGAAGTGCACCAAGGGAGAGGCCGTTAATCTCACCAAGACTTTCCTCGACTTCACGATGCAGACTTTTGTGGAGACTGGTCTCGGTGTCAAGCTGGACTGGATTCGTCGCGACGAACCTCACCCGTTCCAGCTCGCGATAGACGAAGCCTCTGAACTGATGGCGAAGCGATTCACGCTGCCTGGCTTCGTGTGGAAACTGCAACGCGCGTTGAATGTTGGGTTTGAGGCTAAACTCGCCGAGCGCATGAATTACGTGGTGTCGTGGCTCTCTGACATCGTCAACAAAGGTCTCGCCGCCGGCGTTGTCAAAAGCGAGAATACCAACGCGACAGGCGAGGAGCCGAAGAGTATGCTCGAGTTGTTCGCGGAGGCGAGCAGTGAAGATGCAGACGGGATCCGCTCTGAGGACATTGTAGATTTCATCCAGGTCATGGTTATTGCCGCTCGCGACACAACAGCGATAGCGCTAACCTGGCTTTTTTACGAGCTCAGCCGAAACCCTGCAGTTGAAGCGAAACTCCGAGATGAGTTGAGGATAGCTTTTCCCGATCGTGTCGGGAAGAAGTCAGCTTTCTTCACGGCAGAGGACGCTCGTGCGCTTGTGTATCTGGAGGCCGCACTCAAAGAGGCGCTGCGCTTGCACCCACCAGCACCGTTCATCTTCAAAGAGGTTGTTGAGGACTCCGTTGTCTGTGGTGACGTCTTGCTCCGCAAGAATGAGCTGATTGGATTGTCTATGTATTGCATTGCACGGAACCCGAGCGTCTGGGGGGACGATGCGTCACAGTTCAAGCCAGAGCGATGGGTTGATGGCTCCACCGGTCAGCTGAAGCAAACTGCCATGTCGAAGTTTGTGTCGTTTAGCACAGGCCCTCGAGCATGCGTGGGGATGAACTTGGCCATGTTCGAGCTTCGAGTCGTAGCGTTGAACTTGATCAATCGGTTTCACTTCGATGTGGATTCGAGCGTAGATGGCTCGTATGGTACAGCGGCACTTCTTGTGATGAAGCAAGAGCTCATCGCTACAGTGCATGCTCCGTAACCTGTACGCTAATGTTTAACATCGTGTGACTTCATGCTATAATACGCACACATCAAAATGAATCCGCTTTTCTTAACTTCTTCAGTTTCTCAGGTGAGCTGCAAGCGCTGTTCCTCTTTCCCTGCAAACGCTGCTCCTCTTTCGTTGCAAATTGAGATGAGTAACGTGGCAACCCACACAGAAGCACGGACTCCGATCCACATTAGAGAAGAGAAGTACGTACCGGTACTAATAATTTTATTCAAAATCCTACGTGAGAAGCTTGTGAACCCTCTGACCACAGCGATGCCGGGCCTTCCCACACTTACCATCGCGTTCCGAAAGCAACCAGATATGAACGTCACACGAGCATACAGATAAGGCAATTTTGAGCAGCCTTCACATTCCACCCACCTCTTCCAAAAATGAGTTGGCTGCAGTGGATGCAATTCTAACCAAATCCTCAACACTTCGGAACCTCGTCGATCCGAATGCTCCCGCGGATGGTACGGAAATGATTTCTTCGATCCAGAATCACTGATTTGGGATTCCAGGTCTCTCATATCTCAAATCCCGAATACGTCATATGCAATATGCAATATGAGAAGGGTCAGTACATCATGGGCCATGATGCGTTTTCGACTGAGATCTGAGTGTGCTGAACGTTCTTTTATTGAACTCTGGATCGTCTTTTGGTTCAGTATCGGTAGTTACAATTTGCTTTGGACGAAGAGTTTCGCACGAACCGTTCCTCCCGATTGCGCATTTGACCGGGGAACACTTTGGTGCATTCAACGGTCATCGACAGATCGATTGGATCATCGTGTGATTGTTCCGACTTGCCTTTCTTCCATCGTGGGCCCCTTGCCGTCGCGAGATCAACAGAACAATGGATGAACGAGTTCTTCTGAAGCACACGGTCCATCGACGAGCAGCAGAGTTTTCTCCACCTCAGTTGAGAAATTCCACATTCCACCTCTAGGCCGAAGAAAGATCGGTCGGACCATGTATGCATTTCTCGGGCAATTGCAAGTCACTCCTGCAGTGGCTCTCGCCGTGGCCACCATATCAACTCTTAGCTTCGTTGTCGTCCATTCACGATCGTCATCAGTTGATCAGGGAGCCCGGGTCGAGACGATTCACAGGCTACCAAACAGCCTTCCTCTGCTTGGAGATCTCGTCGAGCGTATTCAAAACGGCGAACGGTTGCACGACTGGATGCTTAAACACTCACTGCGATTCGACGGCCGTCCGTGGATGATCAAGATTCCTGGACAGCCGAACTTAATCATGTTCTCGTTGCCCCAAGCTGTAAAGGAGATCACGATGGCAGAGCTGGATGTGTTTCCGAAGGGCGATTTCCAGCTCGAATGCTTGATCGACATGTTTGGCGCTGGATTGCTCGCCTCGGATGGTGCGAGGTGGTACCACCAGCGCAAGGCCGCCGCCAAGTTCTTCTCCGCAAAGTGTTGCGTACGATTATGTTTGAGAGCATGCAGAAGAACATGGAGAAGGTGTATGAAATTGTGGAATCGAAGATGCGATGCCCAGCGGGCCAAGTGGATCTGAAGCAGCTCTTCCACGAGTTCACGATGGACACATTCGCCGAAATGGGTATGGGTGTTCATCTTGACTGCATTGGAGCACGCGAACCACATCCGTTCTCTGAAGGACTTGATCTTGCCGCTCCGGTGACTGCACGTCGATTCCGCGTCCCTATGTTCCTGTGGAAAACAGAACGCTGGCTCAACATTGGCCCAGCAAGTGTTATGGCGAAGCATATGAAGATTGTCCGAGAATGGGCCCGCCAATGTATCCAACAAAGCCTGTTTGATCGAACGACCAGAACGGAGCATCGCGAAACCCGCGGTGAGGTGAGGAGCGTAATTGATTTGTTCATAGACCACAGCGGCGAAGACGCTGATGGAATGCAGCCAGACGACCTCGTCGATTTCCTACTCACATTCGTTATAGGAGCCCGAGACACGACGGCAAATACGTTGTGCTGGTTCTACGCTTTGAGTAAGCACCCTGAAGTCGAGCGCACGCTGCGCGCGGAGCTAAAGGTGAAGCTGGGGGATGCCAAACCTTCCTTTTTGACGTCGGATCACATCAAGACACTAGTGTACCTTGAGGCAACGATCAGAGAGACCATTCGACTGTACCCTGCTGCACCTTGGGTCTTGCGCCAGGTAGCTAAGGATACAGTCATATGCAGCAACATTCCTCTCTACGCGGGAGAGCTCGTCGGTATGTCCGCGTACGTGATGGGTCGTCACCCGCGCGTGTGGGGCGGAGATGCATCCGCGTTCAAACCAGAGCGGTGGATCGACGCCGCGACCCAGCAGCTGCGCCACGAACCTCCGACCAAGTTTTCGGCTTTCAGCGCCGGTCCCCGCGGTTGCATCGGAGTGAATCTCGCGATGTTGGAGCTGCGAGTCGTCGCTGCTAACTTGCTGCGCCGCTACACGTTCGACATCGATCCCAGCAACGATGGCAGCTACGAGGTCGCGCCGACGCTCACCATGAAGCGCCCTCTCTTTGCGAAAGTGGCCCTCATTGAGCAGCACTAAAGCATCAGATAGCAACTTGAAGTTCGTCGAGCAGCTCACCCTCTTTTGAAAATACGATACAGTACCTAGTGGGGTATGTGATATGGAAGGACATTGGTCTCTCTCGTGGACCCTATGGGAGAGGCGAGTCGAGTCATCTCCGCGAAGATGGTCGTGCTTCCTCAGCGCTCACCGGTGCTGCTCGCGGCGGTGTGTGTAGCTGCCGCCGGGCTTCTCTATTTTTTGACGCGCGAGAAGTCGGTGTCGGGTGTCAAGCTTCGTAAGATTCACCGACCGCGAGATACGCTGCCGATCATCGGCAATGCGCTAGCGTACTACAAACTTCGTCACAACTTGCGCGCGTGGGGCTTCGCCCAGTGCCTTGAGTTCAAGGGAGAGCCGTGGCTGCGCAAGATCCCGGGGCAGCCCGAGATGATCACCTTCGCGTTGCCGGAGCTGATCGAAGAAATCACGACGACGCAGTTTGACAACTTCGAGAAGGGCCAGTTCCAGATCGACATCATCTCAACCCTTTTCGGGCGAGGCATTGTGGCTTCCGATGGAGAGCGATGGTTGCATCAACGAAAAGCTGGCGTCAAGTTCTTTTCTGCGCGCTCCCTCCGTGCGTTGATGAACAACAGTACGCATAAGAATCTCGAGCAGATGTGTGATGTGTTAGACACCGGGGAAGAGTCTGGTGAGCAGGTAGACCTGAAGAAGTTGTTCCTTGAGTTCACGCTACAAACCTTTGTGGAGATGGGGCTTGGCGTTCAGTTTGATTGGATTGGGTCCAAGGACCCACATCCGTTCCAAGAAGCGATCGATCGGGCATCACCACTTCTGGTCTCTCGGTTCAAACTGCCTGCGTGGGCGTGGAAGCTCCAGCGTTGGCTGAACATTGGGACTGAGGCAGAACTTGCCAAGCAAATGTCCATCGTTTATGCATGGCTTCGCGGAGTTATCGGAGAGAGTCTGAGCTGAGCACCAGTAAGACACCTACCGCCGACTCGCCTAAAGATGAAGACGACTCAAAGAGTGTGATCGACCTGTTCATGATCCATGGTGAAGGAGACAAAACCGGTTTACGACCCGAGGATCTGGCTGACTTTGTTCTCACGTTTGTGATTGGTGCGCGCGACACGACAGCAACGACGCTCGCGTGGTTGTTCTATGCACTGAGTAAGCACCCGGAAGTTGAGCAGAAGCTTCGCGGTGAGCTGCAGAAAAAATGCCCTGATCAGGTGGGGCGCAAAGATGCCCTTATCACGCCAGATCAGGTGAAAGAGCTGGCATATCTGGAAGCGACTATCGGGGAGGCTCTACGCCTGTATCCTGCGGCTCCGTCGACCGTCAAACAAGTTGTCCGGGACACCGTTATTGGCGGTAATATTCCACTACGCAAAAAACAACTCTGTATTCTCCACGCCAATGCAATGGCTCCAATCCCGCCGTGTGGGGCGACGATGCAGCTGAGTTCAAGCCCGAGCGGTGGATTGACGCGGAAAATAATGGACAGATCCGCCACATACCTCCATCGAAGTTCTTCACGTTCCATGCAGGACCGCGCACCTGCATTGGCATGAGTCTAGCTCTCCTGGAGCTGCGTTCTGTGACAGCCAACCTTATTAATCGGTCATGTTCAAGATTGATCCTCATAACGATGGTAGTACGACGCCGGGGCCAACGCTGATCATGCGAATACCACTGTACGCTTCCGTCACAAGCGTGAGCAAGTAGCGAGGAAAAAGAGTGTTTCATGTGTTGTCTTTGCCGACTTCAACTGTCAAACTTCAAAGTGATGTTGTTGTTTCCTAGAACCACTGCCGATGTGGGTGTATGATTTTAACCGCACGGCCGCGTTCGGCGGAACAGAAGTTGGTGCTGGGGAATGAAACTATCTCGGGCCGATGATGATTCGGGCGTCATGGCGAAGAGAAAGAAAGCATTCTTGAATCTCCCGTTTGTACTCGCGGATACGACTGAATGTGGATTCGCTGACGCAATATCCAGGCTGCTAATTCATGCACAAGCTCAGCTCACTCTCTAACTCCACGTCTACTACGAGGTGGTCCAGTAACGTTAGTAGTTTCCAACTTTGCCGTTTCGAAGGCATAACGAAGTTCATGCTCAAAGTGGATGGAGTAGGATGCCTTTTACATTCTTTCGTACTACGTAGTAATATAAATGCGAAATGTGAAATGCAAAGCTTTGTCAGATATAGATCGTCCTACCGACGTACGCGCTCAGTGGCTGTAGCGACGACGCGAGAGGTCCGACTCCCAGTTCGGAGCGTTCTCGAAGCCATTCTTGCCGCCGTGAAAGTCAAAGATTGTCTGGCGAATCTCATCCTGGGTGGTCATCACGAAGGGGCCGTGCTGGACAACTGGTTCGTTCAGTGGCTGCCCACTGATCATGATGAACTCGAAGACCTCGTCTTCCGACACTACCTCGACGCCATCGCCCTCGACTTCAAGCACGACGGCTTCATGGGCCGTGACCTTCTTGCCGGCGACCAATGCACTCCCCTCGAGCGAGTAAATGAAGCCATTGTGGCCTTCTGGAATGTTGTACTCAAGCTTGGAGCCCTTCTGCATGATGAAGTGCACGTAGGTCACCGGAGCCTCAGTTTCGATTGGACCCTTCTTGCCGAAAACCTCACCGGCGAAGAGAATCGCTTCGACCGACTTGTCCTCGTTGAAAACATGGGGCACGCTCTCGCGGTTAACTTCCTGGTATCGCGGCTCCATGATCTTGCGCGACTTCGGAAGATTGATCCAGAGCTGGAGGCCATGCGCGGGGTCAGCAGTCGCAGGCATCTCGGCGTGGAGAATACCGCGGCCTGGCGTCATCCACTGGAGATCACCGGGGCGGAGGTCGCCCTTGTTGCCAAGGAAGTCCTCGTGGAGCATGTGGCCCTTCGAAGTGGGGAGCACGTACGTCACAGTCTCGAAGCCGCGGTGTGGGTGGTCAGGAAAGCCACCCGGGAGGCCGACATTGAACTCATCGAGCATGAGAAAGGGGTCGAGGTTGCGAAGTTTGAAGGATCCGAGCGAGCGACGAACACGCGCGCCGACGCCCTCGGACTGCTCCTTGGCCACGAACTGGAACGCGATCTGTCGGGTGCGGAACATTGCTTTGGTCTGGGACTGAAATGACTGGGCAGAAGATTCGATCTGCGCAGCGCACACGCCATACTCATCGTCAGCATTACATCCCACCTCGACGACTTCGTGCGCGGCCGCCATAGCAGTCGCCTTGAGTGACGACACCGCTGCCGTCACTGCGAGCGCTCCCGCGAGACTCAGCCACCTGGGCGCGCGCATCGCTCGCAGTTCGATCTGTGGACACGGGACCGGCGCGTCACTCACTGGAGACTGCGGAGGTGGCGCGACGGTGGTCTGCTGCTGGTGCTCGGAGGAACTCACCTTGCGCTTGGCCAGGGAACTTGGCGAATGTACTCGATTCGTCAAGGTCGAAAGCTCCAAGGTTCCGGTGGCAAAGACCCATTGACTAATCAGAAGCGCCGCGTCATGACAATCGCATCGTTTGATTGGGTAAAATGGGAGAGAACGATGCCATAATCGACGAGCTTGGTGTGGCAAAACACGCAGTGGTGTGGGTCACATCACATACGATCCTGCTCTTTTGATTGGTTGGCCTGGATGACTAGTTTTCACCAATCCACCTGGGGTGGCGATGGGTTCCCTCGGAATTGCCAAAACGTGGCTACGTTTCTTCTTTCCTTTTTTCTTCCCGAAGTGACTGAGCTCATGGGGCCCCATTCCCGATTCCATCCGCCCGGCGAAAGCGACTGGCCGGTCTCTTGCGAGCGCGACACAGAAGCAGATTCTGTGTTCGGAGAAGGCGGCCGCGCGCTCGCGTCGGCTCATGGCCGCGGCGCTGCGCACGACTTGAGAGAGACGAGCGTCAAGACACCGCGCGGCGACATACCCACGAACGGCGTTAAAAGCAGAAAAGCCAGCCAGCGAAGCGATGGAGACAGCTTTGGCCGCAAGCAGCGGCGGCGGCGCGCTGCGTAGCACGCTGCTCGCGATCGAGGAGCGCCATGGTCGACGCAACGCGAGCGCGTTCACGCGACCCGGCAGCAGTGCCAAGC
Source organism: Pythium scleroteichum (assembly GCA_023335855.1). Lineage (NCBI taxonomy): Eukaryota > Oomycota > Peronosporomycetes > Pythiales > Pythiaceae > Pythium > Pythium scleroteichum. The sequence goes on from JAADVR010000173.1 coordinate 36,018, forward strand.
ATGCGATGATGATGCGCGCAGCATCTTACGGCTCGATCAACACTCTCGAGGGCTGGCGCGCCGAGCTGTCGACCGTCGATGGCGACGATGAGGAGGAGGAAGAAGACCCTTCTGAAGACGAACACGCGGTGCTGGTCAGCCTGAAGGCCAAGATCCGGGGAAACGGGGCAGATGGGTACGGACCAACCGGGATGATGCAACCGATCCACGTGCGCCGTCGTTTTCATAGCTCCGATGTTGTGCTGCGCACTGCACCTATGAGAGGAGTGCTCGACAGCCCAACGATTGCGTTGCGTCAGTGGATCGCGGACGGCGGGTCGTCACGACAAAGCATGTCACCTGCTCAAATCCACCGTCATCGTCAACGTCGTCGTTCGCAATCAACGGAGGTCGCTGAAAAATTGACCAGCGACAGCACAAGAAAGGAGCGTGCCATGCGGCGAAGTTTTGAACGACCCTATCACCCAATCCACTCTCACAACGCGATCGCTGAAGAGATCCTGCATGACGACGGAGACAATGAGCTGACCAGCGGCCCCGAGGAAGAGGAAAGCAGCAGCGAAGATGAGGAAGATGAAGAAGGCGGAGAGGAAGTTCTGGGGAATCAGCTCAAGACGCGAGCTCGGCGGACTAGCAGCGAAGAATCGTATGGATCGTCAGCTTCAGACTCGAGCGTGTATTCGAACACGATTGCGCGCTCATACGATTCCGTGCACCACGAAGATCCCCCGAGTGTCGAGAAACTTCGGAATCTTCAAAAACTATTTCAAGAAGGCTTCATTACAGTCACCGAGTACAAGGATCGGCGTCTGCAACTTGTCGACGAGCTTTCGTTGACAATTGCCAACAAAAGTGAGTGGAGAAATTGTGTTGTCTGTTGCTTTTTCTGAACGAGTGCTAACCGCTAGTCTTTATCTCAGCAATCAACCGTACAACAGATCTGATCCAAACATCGCTTCCGGTTATTCACCGTGAGCCACCAGATTTCACAGTTCTTCGGGAGCGTGACGCCATCAAACACATATTTGACTCGGAAAAACGGAAATGGACGTCTTCGCGGATTAAGATTAAGATCGATCCTCAACCTTTCGCTCGCGGCGGTCTCCGACAAGTATTCCATTTGCAAGATCTCAGTGTGATCCCACGCTTGGCGCCAGAGGGGCGCCCCGTTAGCTATGTCGCGAAGATTGCCATCGATGTGAACGAAGATCCAGATACGTATTTCCGCGACGTCGAGATGCAAGCGGTGGCGTCGAAGTTTGCCAAACTGTACAACACCTACAACCCACCACGACGAGTGGAGTTCTTGGACGCGTGGATCTTACAACTGATTCCTGCAAGCAATGGAGACGATGAAGACAACTTGACCATGACTGGAACAATATGTGGGGTTGAGCCTTACATTGCTGGTGAATACCACAAGCACAACAATAATTTCGGGTATGTGAGTGAACTGGAGCGAAACACACCCCAAGCCTTCTCACACTTCACCTACGAGGCGTCCGGTCAGCAAATGCTTGTGGTAGATATTCAAGGCGTGTCCGACCACTACACTGACCCCCAGATTCACACAAGGAGCGGGAAAGAGTTTGGCAAGGGCAATTTGGCAACTCGGGGCTTCGAACGTTTTCTCGAATCTCATCGCTGCAACCCAATCTGCAGGTACTTGAAGCTACCACTAATTAACCCTAAAGACGAAGCACACGATCACGGCGCACAGAACGGTGCGAAGAATGGAAAAGGTACAATACCCGCGCAGACGTACATGAGCCAGCCGAGCGTAAGTATCAACCGTGTTGATTCCGAACTGTGCCATTACTACGGGGACTCGAAGGCGTTCAAGAAGTATCAAGCCAAGCATCAGAACCAGGACAGCGCGGACGTCGCCTCGAGTTCCTTCGTCACGGCACTCAAAGAACAACGTAATTGTTCATCTTGTTGTGGTGTTGGTTTGTGCTCAATCATGTGAAGTCTCAACGCTACACTCAGCATCCCATAGACACATTCATAGAATACAGCAGTACACATTCGTTCATACCAAGTATCACGATTGGAAATAATCAAATGCACTCATTCACCACCGTCATTCTACTACTCTCGATCGTCGTGAGATGCTGTCGTCTACTGCAGCAACCATGTTGGATAGGACTCCGATGCGTTCTTTGATTCGGAGATGACGTAGCTCTTCACGAAGCGGGTTGGAGAAAGTGAGATGATAATTTGGCGCCTGCTCGTTGCCACCGACAATAGCGACGAATGGTGGTTTGCCAACAGCGAGACCATATGCTGCGGCATTCTCCGCTGTATCGAATAGTATGAGTTCCTTGAGAATCGACTTGATCACGGTGTCCTTGAGATCCTCGTAACCCTTGACGACCTCCACGTGGTCGAAGGCATACCCGAGAAAGCCTTGAAACTCCACCCGCGGAAGATCAAACTGGGGCCAATGGGGGTTGTCAAATGGGACAAAAGCAATCGGTCCAGCGTCAGGACACGCCCGACGAAAGGCCTGCACGTGCTCAGGAGTCGCAGTGAGCACCATATTCAGAGCGCCTGTGCGACGTTCAGCGACGAATCTGGCGATGCGTGGGTCGGGGAAGCGTACAATGTCGCAGAACATAGCCACGAAGCCGTGATTTTCAGGTTCGATCTCGGTACAGTAGTGCTCCAACGCTGCATGGGCATGTTGAATGTACCGACAGTGGGCAAGTTCTCGGTCCAGCTCGTTTCGGAGAGAGAACAGATACGACTTGAACACGGTTGACGACGTGATCGTGGCGTCGAATTCGCTCTGTAGAAGCGTTTGGAACAGCACATCCTGGTGCTCATTGACGAAAGTATGCCAAGATTTGTTGACAAGCAGCATTCGACCGAGCGATCGACCATCGAGGAAAGAAGCAACGAGAATCGAGATGCCTTGGAGACCAGTGACCACCAGGTCAGACTGGTCATCTTGAGAGTTTGCGGCGACTTGCCGGTTGGCTTCGTCATGGTTTGTGCGGAGATGGCCACATGGTTGTGAACGCGGATGTACGAACGTGGACTGGTACGCGCAAGCCGTGCTGGGCAATGCAATCGGCGACGGGGTCTTTTTGACAAACTGGTGCATTCGGGAGACGCCGTGCTGAAATCTCGACAAGAGGCCGCCATTGTCAAATAGATCGCGGGCAGCAGCGGGCGCTCGTCCGATCATGGTTGTGTGTCGTGAAGGCGACAACAGGCTGGAGTGAATTGATTTGTGAGGTCGCGTGGAGTTGGCAAAGGATGGTTCCGAGTGGTAGCGGACCAGAGACCTTTAGAGACGGGCTTGGCGCTCTATGATTGGCTAATGGAGGACGTATCAACCAATGAAGTCGTGCCAACTCGGAAAGTGCGGTCAATGAACCGGCCAGCCATGTGGCGGTCTCGTTCGATGTGTGCCTTTCTGGGGATGTGGCACAACCACTATGTCTTGGCATCGCCCACAGAAGCCTGACCATGAGCATCAGAAACGGCAGGTAAACGGCACTTTAATTAAAGCCCGAAAGGTCCGAGGCCAAACAACGTTAAGGAATCCAAGTGTGAAGTGGCCTACAGCGCAAATGCACACGTTTCTTTCATCTTACACACACTCATCAATGCGAGTCGAGGGAGTTCATGGATGCGTCTTCTGCGGCTGACACGACTGAGGCGGCCCACTCCGATGCCCAGCCATCGTTGTACCGCCAGATCACTCGCCGTGCACCTTGAGCTTCCACAATCTCTAGCAACACATCTCGGTTTTTAACTGGGTGGCCATCACCTTTGCGCCAGTCGTTTTGCAACCATTTTTCCATCCACTCTGTCATCGCCCTCACAAGTAGCTGGTTTCGTGTGTAAATGTAGAGAACTTGATCTTGGGACGGATTTTCATTGTTTGCCCGCCGGATTGCAGCAAGCGCCCCCTTTGCTGTTGCACGATAAGCTGTACAATAGCCATCCTGGCACTTGTACACTACATCCCAAGCCGAGTTATGGGGGAATATGCATGCCACACCAGTCTGGTGACTCCAGTTCCTCTTGTCCTGCGTAGCACCATCGCAGAACGCAACCAATGTGGACCGATGGCGAGGATCTGGATCGGTTCGCCGCCCCTGTGTGATGTCGAGGTAGTGAGTGACAAACTGTTCAGCTTCGTGTCGGGTTCCACACAATCTGTACACACAGTAGTCGTAGCCGTCGGTCTCTTCATGCACTTCCGCAATTGAGCTGTACACGCCGACCCTTCGACCGCGAGCGACGGCATAGAACTGAGCGGGACTAGCCGGCGACACACGAACGGTACTAGCGCTCGACTGCGCGTCGCTGCGCAGTGCTGAAGTCGGAGTCGTTACGTCGATCTCCGAATAATCGAGAAAACGCGGCGCTAGCTGTTGACTCGCTCGCCCTACAGTCGGCCTCGACCACCGTCTCGCGGACGAGAAAGAACTTGCATGAATCGCTTCTGAAGTGCATGGCGTTACAGCAGTCGGCACCGAACGGGGAGGCGTCGGTTGATATGCCGTTGCGCCTCGGTCGCCCGTCATGAGGCCGCCTGGAGACACTTTTGCAACGCGCGTCTCGCGCATCAAGAAAGACGCCATGGCGTCGTCAAACGCGCTCGCGCTCGCCATTTGTGTGCGTGGAGTGATCACGTCCTTCGCTTCTCGGGGTGCGGAGCTCTTCACAGGTTCAACATTCCGCGAATCTCCTCTGCTATCGGATGACCCTACAACATCGAAGTTGCCTTCGGAGGACCTCTCGGACAGAATATCTCCCTCATCCATTCTTGAGTAGAGGTTGTCGTGGGTCGAAAATGGCTCGGTAACCCCCAACAGCAACTTTGGGCGTCATCGAGAAGATGGGGAAGAGCGGCGGCTTCTACGCGGTGGCAGTGGGCCGCAGCACGGGTGTGTACACCTCCTGGGGAGACGCGGAGGCGCAAGTCAAAGGCTTCGCTGGCGCGCGGTATAAAAAGTTCCCCACGCAAGTGCAGGCCGAGGCCTTCGTTGTTTCGCAAGGAAGAGGCTCCGACTCGGCAAGACCAGTGCCGCCCGTCGCAGTCTCGTCAAGTGGGCGCAAGCGTGAGTGTGCAGATCTCAATGCATCGAGCGAGAGTGGAGATGGCACCGATGGACCGATCTCTCCGCCTGAAACCAAGCGACTCTCCACTGCACCTGGGGGTGGGCCGTTCTACGCCGTATTGGAGGGGCGTAACACAGGCATCGTGTCGACTTGGAAGGAAGTAGTCAAGCACACAGAGGGCTACGATCGCCCTGCCTATCGCAAGTTCGACTCCCGCGAGGCTGCTGAAGCCTTTATGCGTGGATACTACGAGGCCAAGGAGCTGCCAAAGCAACTCGTTACAGTTAGAACATTCGACTCTCCTGGCACTTCCGATCAAGGTTCAGTCTCATCGGCAGGTGGTGGCAACATCATCTATTGGTATGCAGTAGCGAAGGGAAGAAAGACTGGTGTGTATGATAACTGGGCTGACGCCAAGACCCAGATCGAAGGACTCTTCAGCGCCAAGTTCAAAAAATTTCCAACCAAAGCCGAGGCCGAAGCATTTGTTCGAGATCACCAAGAATCTGTACAGCCACAGAGTGGAGATCCTGATCCCAAGCATCCAGACTCGCTTGTTGCCTTCTGTGATGGCAGTGCGCTTCAGAACGGGCGGTTTGGTTGCCAAGCAGGCTTCGCGTGTATTTTTCCACACAATCCTTCGTGGAACGTTGCCAAGAAACTCGTGGAGGATCGAGCGACAAACAATCGAGCCGAATATCTTGCTGCATTGGAAGCGATGAAGCGTGCCAATCAGGAAGACGTGTCACAGACTCGTCCGCTGTATATTTTTTCAGACAGCATGTTACTGATCCGATCGATGACAGAGTGGATCACTGGTTGGCAGAAGAAGAACTGGACTAAGGCTGATGGAAACCCTGTGCTGAACCGCGATCTACTAGAACTGCTTTTGCGGGAAAAAGGCTCGCGGCGTGTGATCTGGCGCCACGTGAAGGCCCACACTGGGAGAAAGGACTGGCATTCGAAGTGGAATGATGTTGCAGACCACGCTGCGAGAAATGCCGCAGCTGGATGGGAGCCAACTTCGTCAGCGTAGTTTTTGAGACCAATCGAGCTGGCACAAAAATAAAGTGTACGAATACAAGTCCGGATCGTATTCTTGTCCCTTGGTGCCTGAATACATTTTCTTGCTCCACCATCAGACAAACAACATGAACAAGAATTCAGTCTCATCTACGCTGTATTCGTTAGCTCCCGCTCGCGGCACATCGCGCAGCGAAGGAGGAGCAATAAGGCGAACCCGTTTGGACTCGGTCAACAACGATTTGACCGACGACCGACCTACTAGTGACTCAAGCGGAGTCACTTCGGCACCTCCTACACTCCAGAATGAATTTGGTGGAGTGCTTGTGACTCCAGAGCAGATCCGTTCGGCATTTCAGTTCCTTGATGTCGACAAAAAGAATCGTGTGACTGCCGAGAACCTTCGCGCGCGGCTCGGTATTTTCTACGACCAGCTCGCGCTGAAAGATATCAAACTGCTACTCAATGATCAAAACGAGCTCACAGAGGAGTATTTAACGACATTACTGCTCACAAACGAGGTAAAGAACTTTGATCCAGTAGCAGAGGCATTCAAGGCTTACGATCCCGAGGAAACCGGTTTCGTTGGGCGAGATATGCTGCGCTACGTTTTTGAGCGGCTGGGTTTTGGGTCGCTCACGGAAGAAGACCTCAACGTGCTTGTGGCTTGCGCAGACGTAGACGGCGACGGTCGTATCGGGCTTGCAGACTTTCGCAATCTCCTCCAGCCAATCAGTTAGTAAACTGATTCATTGCATGAGAGACACTTCCAGGTCGTTGCTGAAATCAATTAAACGACAACTTTCGCGGCTCCAAGTCGGAACATTGACTTCAGGACGAAGACGAATGAATGGAAAGTTTTTTCTCGTGTTGTAATCGTACATCTCTGCGTTTCTGTGTCAACCTCGTAAAGTACTGCGAGCAGTCTCCACCTTTGTAGTCGGCTTCGCACACATGCAAACGCTCAGCCTCCACCACTCTCGCAGGTTCCTGGCCACGAGTGGGCATGCGCGATCGATTCGCAATCCATCATCTTCAACTCGCGGCGGTGCTATCGTTGGATTTGCTTACTTCTTCTTGGCGTTGGCTTGCGCCGCGCCCCCGGCGTCCTTCATCGCGGCCTTCTTGGCGATTTTCTCCTGTAGCGCCTTCGCGTCGGTTTCGCGGCGGGCATTCGGATCGCCCTTGGTGCCGCTCTTGACGTTCTGCTTGGCGCGGGCTTGTGCGCGCTACAAAGCCAAGTCAGTCCTCCTTGAAGTCCTCGGTCGGTCGCGCTCACTTGCGAGTCACAGCGTAAAGTCCACACACGTACCGCGCGATCGACGTCTCGCTGATTTCCGCGTGACATGGATTCCTGCCAAAGTCCACCACGTAGAAGTCACGCGACGAAAGAAGAGGTCAAGATGAACGAACAAGGTGGCAACTAACAGCGCAGACGACTTGGGGCGGAGTATGGAGAACTGAATGGAGAATGGGGAGCCGACATTCGGTCGGTCGGTTATTTTTCGGGACCTTCTGGAACCAACCAGAATCAGTTACCGAAACATTTCTTTTGAGTAGTTCCGGCGAACTTAGTCGAACTTCACTTTTTCACAGCGAGGCTACGTACACGTAACGCGTATGTCAGTGGTGAGAATTTGGGGTCTACAGTAGGAGGGTGAAGTCGGATCAACGTGAAGGGCGGGGGGCACGAAAGACACGAGCTCGTGAGTGTAGTTTGTAGAACCAGCTTTTTCCCTGGGCTATAGAGTGGAGGACCCTGGGTGAATAGAATCCATGAGATTTGGAGTTGAAACAGTTCCCACGCACGCAGGGCAGACGAGAAGTGCTATCGTATCGATTTCTAGCGCACGCGCGTGGTGACACAAGAGGCAATCGCATTGAGTCGGATTGGGGATGGACTTCAAGTCTCATCTACCCGATCACAAGATTCAGGTGGCAATGAGAATAAACCGGCTTAGAGCATCTCCACCGGTCCACGGTAAACGGTATCGCTAAACCTGTAGCAAACCAACATGTATAAATGATAGTAGGTACCCCAAACAAGAAACCCTCCAGATTTGGCGCAGCCACGCCATATGGGACCTTGTTTGGCGTGAATCCCGGCAAATGCCCCCGGAAATAGCGTGATTTCCGCCTTTCTCTCGCACCACCTGTATATGTAGCCAACAGAACCTGTGGTATTTTATCACGACAATGTAAAATACGGTTTAGCGATACCGTTTAGCGGGGACCAGTGGAGATGCTCTTAGTTCATTGTGATCAGCGGTGAATCGCTAAATGAACCGGTGGTGTAACACGGCCCGTTTGTGATGACGACTGTGGACAAAATCCGCGATACGATCTTTGACTTTCAAGTCGCCGTCTCTACACTCTCTCCCGGCTTGCGGCCGACCGTCTCCACGTGAGCGCATGGCGTCATCACCTGCGCGCTTACAACAAGATGGCCGACTACGCAGCCAATGTCGCAATGGACTCCAAGTGCAGCCTGCAGACATTCCACCCTTCCGATCGCCCCGAATGGCACGGAATCCTCCCCCTCCTGCATGGTGACTTTCTCCAGTGGCGGGCCACCACCACCCCTTTGGCCCCGGGACCGTAGGTCCCTACATTTCCTTGCATATCTAGCTATCGTCGTTCACGCAGATGTAACACAATAGACTCCAACTTTCATCATCTTTGACTTTCAAGGTGGAAAGAATGGGTTTGAGAACGCCCCAAACTGGGTATGTAAGATCTCGCAGTGGCGGGCTAAATATTAGGAAAATGACCACGCGAAAGGGTGCAAAGATTGATCAACAAAGACTACAAAGAGAGACTGGCTTGTGAGCACCATCATATTCCGATTTTGGTTGCACACAGATCATCTATACTTCAAAGTATTTGTGTGAACTCTTTGGAGCGACCGAATTTAATTCCGTCGCTCCAAAGAGTACAGAAAATTTCTGTCATCGTGAGCAAAGCAGTACTCGGCAACAGTAACCCTTCAAACAGATATAGATTCCGTTTCAGCAGCAACGCCACCAATCCATCGTGGATGCCTTCCATATTCCACTCTCCACTGCTGCTTCTGTCTCAAGCATCGTCATCGACACATTCTCCTGCATTGTGGGTTGTATTTTTTAGGGTTAATACCCAGTATTTTAAAAGTACAGGGGGTTGTATTAAAATACAACCCACAACCCAGAGGACTTCGAAGTACAGAATAGGCTTCGTGGTCAATTCAATTATTTTTATAGACACATCCTCTATAAATCAATATAAACTCTCTGTTGTAGCATAATTCCTCTCACGAACCAACCCAACCAAACAGAGGAACAAACTTGCAGGACGAAGATGGCGTCTATGGCAACGCAGGGCCGGCGAGGAAATGTGAGTAGCCCAGAGGTTGTGACCCCAGACGGTGGAGGATGCTAAGTTCCTCTATATCTGCTGCCAGGCTCGCCTTCCGCCCGAGGTCAATCGTGTGCTGTACGTCCGCAACTTACCGTTCAAAATTTCGTCCGAAGAAATGTACGACATCTTCGGCAAATACGGCGCGATCCGCCAGATCCGCTTGGGCGTTAACAACGACACGCGAGGCACAGCATTCGTCGTCTACGAGGACATCTACGATGCGAAGAATGCGGTTGACCACTTGTCAGGTTTCAACGTCGGTGGCCGCTATTTAATCGTGCTCTACTATCAGCCGAACAAAATGCAGACAAAGAAAGGAGCCGGGAGTGCTGCTGAGATTGAGAAGCAAAAGGTCGAAATACAACAGCTCAAGCAAAAGTATGGGGTCGAGTAGAAGAGAAGGGCCTTCAAACAGTTACTGGTCTACCGGGGTCCCGTTTGGATTCATCGTCTACGGAAGCACCAAAAGGCAATTCCTCGGCGTATATGTGGCAGTCTCTTAAAGGTCTTTTCTTATTTGACCAGTGAGTTCACTCAAGCTGTGGAGGTCGAAGATTGGTTGCCACGATCATCGAGGCCATGGAACGTAGAATTGACATCTCTATGTGTTCCACATCGTGAGTCTTGCACGTGGTTAATCCCATTAAGCGCAGGATGAAAAAAAATAAATGCAATGATATGTCTTCGTTCGCTCTATAGTTGATACGATCTGTAGTACGCCCTTGAAGGGACCACCGCTAGCCAGCTATTTGTCCCACAGGCATTATTGGCACAGCTCGGTAGGATGGATTCCCTCCATAGCTTGGCCGAAACAAATAATGCATCAGTGGAAAATCGAGCATATAGTCAAGTCGCACAGCACACTGAGATATTCGGGCTTTTGTCTGTATTCGAAATGGTTCGACTGTATCACAATGGTAGCTGAGGAAAGCTGAGGGACTCAGTGGCACTTGTCTCCGAATCTCTGTTCAATTATCCTCTGGTGGGTCAACGCGTACACCTCTTTTACACAACGCCGGCCTCGTTCTTGAGCTTGTCCACCAACTCGTCCACGTCAGCGACCTTAATACCGGCCTTGCGCTGGGCTGGCTCCTTTACTTCGATTACCTCGTGCCGAGGCGTCAGATCGACGCCCAAGCTATCAGCGGCCAGGACATCGATCTTCTTCTTCTTCGCCTTCATGATGTTCGGTAGAGTAGCATAGCGCGGCTCATTCAGACGCAGATCGGCCGTGACGACAGCCGGCAGGTTGAGCTTCAGCGTCTCAATACCCGAGTCCGTCTCACGTGTGACCGTGACGGCCTCTCCTTCGATGCCCACCTCCGACGCGAACGTAGCCTGGCTCCAATCGAGCAAGCCAGCGAGAAGAGGTCCGGTCTGGGCGGCATCGGCGTCGATTGATTGCTTGCCCGTGATCACGAGGTTCGGGTTCTCCTTGGCAACGATCTCCTTGAGCAGCTTGGCGACTGCGAGAGGCTGGAGCTCCTGGTCCGTGCGCAGGTCCGTCTCGATGTGGATACCGCGGTCAGCTCCCATGGCGAGCGCCGTGCGGATGGTCTCCTGGCTCTGCTTAGGGCCAATGGAGACCGCAACGACCTCAGTCGCGATCTTCTTTTCCTTGAGGCGGATGGCCTCCTCGACGGCGATCTCGCAGAACGGGTTCATGCTCATCTTGACATTGTTGAGCTCGACGCCCTTGGGCGCCACGCGGATCTTGACCGCGTAGTCCACCACACGCTTCACGGGCACCAACACCTTCATCGTGATCTGTCTCCGGAGGATCGCTGTATGTGGGCGGCACGTGCCCGACCCAAGAACTCACGCATGACACCGACGCACGTGGATCGCACCAACGTTCAAGGTGTTTTAAACAGCTTACACCAAATCTATTGGATAAATATAGTCACTGACGGAGTCTCATTGGTTCAAAATCCCCCCTTGAACTCGTGCGAATCTATGTGCGGCCCCAACGTGGTGAGTGTAACCCCCACTCATCGTACCCCCCTGGCCCACACGGCAAAAAAGTGGTTACAGTTGTTTAGATTACAGTATGTGGTTGATTCGCCCACACCATTTTAGGCAGGCCCATCTCGGTTTGGGTCCCAAAGAAATGGGTCTGCCCATTGGCTCGGCGCATCTCCAATGGGCGAGGGCCGCCGAAGTCGCCTACTGAAACGATTGCGCCACCTCCGCATGTCTGCCGTCACTTGGCCATCTCCGGCATCGCGCCCAGTGCCTCTCCTTCTCTCGCCAGAATGAGCCACTTGTTGCGTCGTCTCCCGCGCTCTGCGGCTCGCTCGCTGCGGTGGCGGCAGCTCAGCCAGCAGGCGCACATGGAGGACGAGTACAAAGACAAGGGCCACGCAGGCGCCGTCTCGGGAACATACGTACTGCCGGAGCCATTTGTGCTTGAGAACGGAGAGGTGCTTCAAAGCGTGGAGGTGGCCTACACGGCGTACGGTGAGCTCAACGCCAGCAAGGACAACGCGATCGTGCTATGCCATGCACTCACGGGCCACTCACTCGTTCACCAGTGGTGGGACTCGATCGTGACGCCCGAGTGGACCGACAAGTACTTCCTCGTCTGCGCGAATGTGCTCGGGTCATGCTACGGCTCGACTGGTCCGGCGTCGATCAACCCTTTGACCAAGCAGCGGTACGGGGCTGACTTCCCGGCAGTCACAGTGCGTGACGCCGTGCGACTCCAGCTAAAGCTCCTTCAGAACAAACTCGGCGTGAGGCAGGTGCGGTCAGTCATCGGCGGCTCAATGGGCGGAATGCAGGCCCTCGAGTGGGCCTTTGTCGGTGGTCCAGACTACGTGCGCAGCTTTATTCCGATCGCCAGCAACTCGCATCACACGGCATGGCAAATTGGTATCAGTGAAGTCCAGCGCCAAACAATCTTCATGGACGCACGCTTCGAGAACGGTTACTACGACCCAGCAAACCCACCACACCAAGGTCTCGCGCTCGCTCGTCAAATAGCAATGATCAGCTACCGCACGCACGCTGCATACCGAGACAAGTATGGCCGCGAACTGGCACACGATCAAGGGGGTGACGATCAACCAAGTCGCCATCCCCGCTACCAAGTGCAATCGTACTTAGACTACCAAGGACAAAAGTTTTTGTCGCGTTTCGACGTCAACTCGTACCTTGCGCTAACGCACTTGATGGACACGCACGACGTGGGCCGCGGCCGCGGCGGAGTCGCACGGGCGCTCTCCTCGCTCACGAATCAGCCAGCGCTGGTTGTGGGCGTCGAGTCCGACGTGCTGTACCCGCTCGCCGAGCAGAAAGAGCTCGCCGAGCAACTCCCGAACGCCGAGTTCCACGTCATTGCGTCTCCCCACGGCCACGATGCCTTCCTGCTTGAGCAGGAAGCCATCTCGGCGCTCGCTGCTGATTTCTTAGATAAGCACGTTAACAACTAGTCAGATGAATCCATCGTCATCTGGTCATTTCCATGATGACTACCTCAAGCCATTGTACAACTGTGTTCAATTGCCTACTTGTACAGGAGTGATGACAACTGCGTGACCCGTTTGTTTGCGTACAGGAATCGCGTGGCGACTTGGTCGTTAACGATCTTCATGACTGCAACCGCCGAGTGCGGTGCTTTGCTTTCCACATTCTCCATTGCTTGTGGGCTTAGCCGAAGTAGAACGCAATCGGATGTCGCGACGTACTGATAGAAATCCGCAGAAATCTCACCAATCGTATCTGGCGTGATTATCGATCCCGGGCCAATCTTTCGTAGACGCTCCTTTGCAGTCGTAAACGGTTGCCACTTGGATTCTTCCGACATGATCCAGGAATCATTACGTAGTCGAGCAGACACTCTACCACTTCTGTTCTCCGCCGGTCGGTGCAATGGTGAAAGACTATCATCAACTTGAATGCCAGGAATACCGCTGCTCGTCAGCTCCGACTCGATCATGATGTTGATGTATCCGTAGCAGATGAAGTACGTATCTGTGAGGACGCCGTGCCTATTGAGACGCCCATCCTTCGGAAGGATCAATTTGTCCAAGTATGCAGCAAGAGGCAGAAGCTTCTTTAAGCGTGCGCTCGCCCCGTTGTCCACCGAAACACCTGCCAACGACTTGGTCTCCTGAAGACCAATGAAGTGCTCCCACAGCGCGAGTTGGTTCATACCCTTCCACTCGTCTGGAGTGCCGATGAGTTGCGTACGCAGTTCCACCGGGAGCAACAGGTTCTCGCACTGCTCAAGCGCGATATCAACATTCCCGTTCAGATAATGCACTTTTGTGGTATTCGCTGTGGCCGGAGATGCTGCAGCGTTGCGTTTCAACTCGCGGGAAATATGTGACTTCAGTCCACAATAGAAGATTTCGAAGCCAAAGCGCTCGGCGAACACCGTCGCCTTGCGAAAGTTGAGCAAGGCCGTAGCATCACAATCAGGAACGAGGCCAAAATCGATAATGACATACTGTAGCTTCGTCAAGTCGAGCGCGCGCATTCGTGTCTCGATTCGCTCCAGAATGTTCACCGATGTGCCAAAGAATAGGTATCCTTGAAGCCGCAACACGTACACTGCGCTGCCATTGGAGTCCAAGTACGCAAGCTGGTCAGGAGTCCGATCCACCGAACTACGCGTCATCTGTCCCGTAGTCTCGTGATGGACACAGCCGACTTGGTGAATACGGTAGATGAGATCAATCATCGAGATGATAACACCTAGGCCAACAGCTTCGAGCATACCGACGACGAGGAAGCTGACCGTGATGAGCAAGACGATACCTTTTTCAAACCGCTTCAGGAAACCAAACGGAGCGAGGAAGTAGGCCTCGAGGAAGTGAAGGCCGACGCTAAGAATGAGACCGCCGAACACGAACTTTGGCACATACTGTAGCAATCGGATACCCTGCACCCACATCAGGAGTAACAATGCGGCACAGACGAGAGCGGGTACTTTCTCATGAGCTTCAAACTGCTTCATGATACCCATCGCAGAGAGGTAGTGGCAGCCTCCGCAACATCCAAGCAGCCCACTTGCGATATTGGCAAGGCCAATAACTCGCATTTCGTTGTCTGGCGAGATGTCGCGACCAAAAAGCGTGGAGAGGGAGGTCGTGGAAACGCTGTATTTGAGGGCACCGAGAATGATCAACGTCACAAGATAGCCGAAGCACTCGAACGTTAGCACATGCCAGCTCACCATGCTCAGGTCGATCTTGGCCCACGGGTACCACATCGGCGTAGCGGCCACAACCTCAGCTGGCCACGGAAAAATCCATCCAGTTTCTTCTAAATCGCTCATCTTGTGGCCCATGAGTGTTCTGGCGATAAAGTGGAAGCCAGCGAGAGACGCAACGAGAAGACATGGGAACGAAACGGCCACTGGCACTCGAAGATGCTGACCCAGACGAGCCAGAGCCGCGAACAGAATTGCCGGCCATATCAAAAATTGCTGATCCCATGTGAAGAAGAGCATGGAGAACGCTTCCTCTGCTGCCATGTGAATCCCGTTTCGCATGAGTTCGGCTCCGATACCGGACAGGAAACCAGCAATGACTGGGTACGGCATATAGTTTGCGATTGACGTAACGCGAAGCATGCCCATCGTAAAGAAGATGATTCCGAGAATGAATGATACAAGCGCAACCATGACGACCGTCGTTGGGACTACACGCTCCATGTCTCCATCAAGATGCTTAGTGATCGTCTTCGCCATCGTTCCCATAACCGGAACACTTTTGAATCACACTGCAAGTTAGCTACGTAGAATATGGCAATACTCAGCAGACAATACTTACACGAAGACGTCGATCGCTCCAAGCGTCCATGGAGCACAGCTTTGCCATGCAAGCACGATGCACAGCACAGCAGTTCCAATAAAGTTCATGTCGATAAAATGTGCGATGTAATCGTCGAGTGGCGTGCCGTGACCAACAATCACACTGGCACACGAGACGGCGAGGGTCGAAGACAGCAGGAACGCAATCACACCTGAAGTCAAGTTGACCATCACACCAAGAACTTGCTGCTGCAGACGTTCACGCATTGATCCCGACTGATGAGCTGAAAGAACCTCAGCTTCGTGCCTGGCTCGCTGGTACTTGAGACTCTCCTCGCGCAACAACGCTCGAGCCTCCGCAGTCGAGCCTCCGTACGCGCCCTGTTTCTTCAGCTTCTTCTTGTGTGCATAGCTGCCTTCCAGAAGTTGGGAGGACCCAACTTGATAGCTCTGTACGCGACGCATCATGGACCCAGACGGCGTGAGCTGCAGAGGCTGCTGGTTTTGCTCACTGTTGCTTGGATTTGCGGGCGATCGCGACGGCAGCGGCGACGCCAATCCGTACTCAACGTCATCCATGAACAGCAACTGGTAGGATGACCGAGGCGAGAGTGACTGCGCCGACGTCGCGCGCATCGACCGGAGATGGGATATCCCGGACGACTCGGAGAAAACACGCATCTCCACGCCCGCGCCACGATCGAGAGGCAGCGCATCAATCTCCATGGTGGACGGGATGCTCTGGGGGGCCACGAGGTGGCTTTTGAAGTGAGCTTCTCCGGCGACCGCCCGCTTTGTCGCACAGTCGCACTTGGTGCCAACGAGCAGATGATGGGCGAGCCGGTC
Organism: Pythium scleroteichum; assembly: GCA_023335855.1. Classification (NCBI taxonomy): domain Eukaryota; phylum Oomycota; class Peronosporomycetes; order Pythiales; family Pythiaceae; genus Pythium; species Pythium scleroteichum. The sequence continues at coordinate 52,126 of JAADVR010000173.1, forward strand.
TTCTCCGCCCATACCTTTCCTTTTCCTTTTCGAGTTTTAGATTTACGGTTAACTACTAACGAATAGAGTCAAACCACAAATCAGACAAGTGCTCCGTCCAGAGGAGTTTGCACCCGTCTCTATCCACACATGCATATGCAGTTACGGCGGCTTCCAGTTCATCTGAGCACGGATCCAAGGTTGCATGTCACCCAACAGAGCAGCTTGCAGCGAGGCATGGGTGGCTGAAATTCGGTCACGAAGTGAGAGTTCAAGAAATCCCACCGGGAAGACCTACATGGATCGCTTATTGTCCATGGCTAGATTTGCAAGCACGTCAGCCATCACATTGTGAGCTCGAGGCTGGTGTTGCCATGAGTCGACAGGTAAAGAGTTCGCAATCCGCCTCGCTTGAACGTATAATGTGTTGAGGTGATGTGGCTTGGGTCTACGGCGTTCACGTAGAAA
>JAADVR010000174.1:0-52433 GCA_023335855.1 Pythium scleroteichum
CTGACTGCACAGCACCGACACGACTTTATGAAAGAAGTTGAGAACCTTCACAAGTTGGACAAACACCCCAACATCATCAAATTCTTTGGAGCATGCCACGTCACGACGCGCCCGTGCATCGTGTGTGAGGACGCTACCGAATGCAACTTACACAACTATCTAGCGGTACCGGCGCACAAGGATCACACGTGGAGGCTGTTCCATGAGGCGGCGCTCGGAGTCAAACACCTCCACGAAAGGAACATGGTCCACGGCAATCTGAAGTTGAACAACGTCCTTGTCAGCGACAAGGGGCACGCGAAAGTGGCCGACTTCGGCTTGGACCGCGTTAGGATTCACGCCAACTCCAAGCAACTTCGCATTCTCCCAAATGTCGAGATCAACGACCTAAGGTGGCTCGCGCTCGAAGGGCTTACGCGTGCACCAAGCAAGCAAGCCGATGTGTATGCACTTGCGATGTGCCTTATCGAGGCCTTCAGCGGAGATGTACCGTACGGCTGCTTGTCAGATTCAGCAGTTAGGGAGAAGATCAAGAGAGGAGAACTTCCCGACCGACCAGAAGGGATGGGTGATGTGCCGTGGCACCTACTCTGCGCGATGACAAGGATGGATCGAACCGACCGTATCCGGATTGGGGAAGTGGTTGATGTGTTTGAGTTACTGGCCTATAATGAACGAATCACTCGACTTCTTCGATGGAGCTGCAGTGAACAAGAACTATGCGAGCATTGTCAGGTCTATTTGCATGGAGAAAGTGTGATTCAAAGAAGAATCGACGAATTTCTCGGTCGATCTCACGCATCACCATCTGTCGAGAAGGTGATAGAAGACGCTTTCGTTGATGAGGTGAGGCATCTGGCCTTGCGTCTTACTCTTCGATGTCTGGTGCAAATCATTCGTGTCCTTTTTGTAGTTACAGCCAATACCTGCGTTCGTCTTTGTCTTTGATGACAAGCAGGATGAGCTGGCAGATTTTCTCAAGAATGTCGACGGCAACATCTTCAATCACGTGAGGAATCTAGTGCCGTTACTCATTTGGGAGTGGGATTAGCTGAAGAAAAAATTTTCTTTTCCAGCACGGGGACTCGCTCTTGCATTGGGCGGCAACTGTAGGCAATGTTGCCATTGCCAGAATGTTATTAAACGTAAACGCAAATATCAACGTGCGGAACAAGGTTGGTGCCACCGCGTGATTGTTGAGCTAACTGGCTGTCTGACTCTGAAAAACCTACAGAAAGGAGAAACACCACTTTTCAGAGGATATCGATCGAGTAACATGGAAGTGAACGAGTTGCTCTTGCAGAAACAAGTGGACGTCAACAAACCCGACGATGTACGTTTCATCGTTGAGACAGCTTCTTGTAATTATGTACTAACACTTCTTTAGAACGGAGAGACAGTTTTGCACCTAGCATGTCAGATGAACGATCAATCCAGTGCGAGACGCTTCTTAAAAGCGGGAGGAAACCCGAACGCAGAGACGAAGTCGTTCAATCGAGCTGATGTATCTGCAGCAAATCGTGACAAGATGACTCCTTTTCTTACTGCGTGTCGTTATGGGGACCTGGCACTGGTCAAACTGCTGGTTGAAGAATTCAAAGCAGACACGACTGTGACAAACTCGGTGAGTGGTATAACCAAACCATGAAAATTGCGCTGATGACTCATAATATGCATCGAAAATCAAGCAAACAGCTCTTCACATCGTAGTCATTCGTCGTAGTATTGAAGTTGTTGACTACCTTGCTCCCCTGGCAAAAGTTGATGCGGTGGACTGGGTAAGTGCATCATCGTCGTTACTCAGCTGATTATACTGACACGATCGCTCAATCTGCAGATCGGTCGTAGGGCTCTTCACTACGCTATTCTTGCGGCACGCGAAGACCTCGACTCCTCCTATCAAATGGCCCGTTCCTTGCGCAAAATCAGGCCGAAGTGGGACCTACAGGACACGAAAGTCATACAAGATGCGGTGTCTCATGAAGACCACGGAATACCGCTTTTTGGTGTCTTGGAATGTGTTCAGTACTGGATAGAGGAGCAGCGTGACAGATTTAAAGCGCTCACTGATGTTGCTCTCGAGGTCGTTAGGAACAGGAAGGATGCAGTAAAGGCTTACATCAAGGATCTGAAAGAGACAAGTCGTAAGAAGTTGATCTACCGCCGGAAGATATGTGTTGTCGGTCCCAGTAGCTGGGGTAAGACCAGCTTGATCAAGTCAATCACTTCCGAAAAGCCCTCGCTTGTACACCACGACGATTGGACCGTTGGCATCGACCTTTTTCAGTGGGATTTCAGGGAGCAGAACCTGACCACTAAGCAGGAAAAGCTTCATTCCGTGACCTTTTGGGACTACGCAGGCCAAGAGGAGTACCAGGCAGCGCTCACACATTGTTTTTCTCACGACGGACATTGTTTCTAGTGTGTGTCGACATCCAAGCGTACACCGCCGCCGCTGATCAGGCAGAGATTACAAGCGACAACGACGACGAGGTCAGTGCAAAAATGGATCGCTTCGTAAAAGGCAAGGTGATGAAGTGGATCCGCACAATGTTTGCGAGACAACCCGATGCTGAGTTCGTGTTGGTCATGACCAAGGCCGACGTTCTACACGCCGACACCGCGCGAGTTGAGATGATGCGAGCTGATTTACTCGATAGAATTAAGCGCAGCGTCGAGACCCGTGCAGAGAGCATCGACCAGGAACTGGCGAAACTGCGATTGAGGGTTCAATCTGGAGATCATGGAGAGCAAACCAGTCAGCTTCAAGACCTCGAGAGATTGAAGCTGAAGTTAGACCGGATGATCCCACAAGATTGGCTCGCGATCAGTTGCACCGGCGTCACCTCCGTCAGCGGCGTAAAAGACCAGCTGATCCGCATTCTTATTGCGAGTGATGCCAGCTTCCCGATGCCAGAAACCTACTCTCGGGTGCTGGAAACGATTTGCGCCAAGATAGAGGCTGTGGCCCAGTACCACGTGAGAACTCGAGTTCGAGCCAACTTTCCCGAGTCTGTAAAATTGATATCCTGGATCAGAACTGAACTGCCGGATGTCGAAGCAAGCTTGATAGAGCAAGTTCTGATCGTCCTTCACGAACTTGGCGACGTCTTGTGGTACCGAAACATTATCAAATAACGCGTCATCTTGAACCCTCAGCTATTAATCGACTTTCTTCGACAAGTTGTGAGCCACAAACATAGCGCCGAAACGCTGACAAACGACGAGGTGCTCAATCACGTGACCCTTGTGAGGTTGCCCCTCTGGACTCAGATTGCGACCAACGAGAATCTTCTTCTAGGGCTTAAGACTATTCTCCAGTACTTCCAGCTCGCCTATCCGACGGGTGAACGTATGGAGGCAACTTCAGACTTGATCATCCCATCGTACTGGAGTCGCCAGAAGCGCTCATTCACATATAACCCTCGACAGCGATTGACTAGCTCAGACGACTGCCCTGTGCACGTCATTTTGAGCTATAATCTGCGCCGGAGACCATCTACGAGGACATCGCTGTTGCAAGTTTCATTTCACTATGTAGGCGTATAACCCGTCTCGATTGCATCAAATTTTTGGTGCCGGACGGTTCAATATGCTGTATTCACGTTCGAGAAGAAGGGGCGGCAAAAGAGAACTACATTATTTGTGTCGAGGCAGTCTCCAGGAAGGAATCGCAGCTTTGGGAGATCTTCAAGTTTGCCTGTGGTGCTGTTGAGCGCGTTCTCGAGTGGTATCCAGGGCTGGTGGTATCACGGTACGCGTTCGATGGTAAAACTTCCTTCGCACTTGGCGATGTGGTGGCCGATTACGTTCGGCTGGGGAGAGACCAAGATCTTTCACACAACTGGCTGCCGCCAGATCTCATGTGGTATCGAGAGAAGAAATGGCGAGAATTCGACAACACCGCTGGTCGGTTGGCGATTGCCGACATGACGGCGGTATCCGATGATGAGAGCGACTCGAACGACGGTCGAGCAACATCCGAAGTACCTTCTGAAATGACTGATTCCATTTCCATGCCGGTTCGGCAACTAGACTTTGAGAATCTCCCAGGTGTTGCGCCGCGATGTCCACGCGATCATGTCAATACAGTAAGTGCCCCGACCATTCCAAGTGGCGAAGTCTCACTACTTTCCTCATGCGTCTCACCCGAGACACATGCGGACGCTCCAACATGCTGCCGTCGACTTGACCTCGAACTAGCCCAGCTGGAGGAGCGACGTCGCACGAACGAGCACTTGGAGATGCAGCTTGGCATGCAGGTCTTTTCCGAAACGGACGAGCAAGGCCGAGCGTTCTTCGCGCTCTTGCGAGAGAGACTGCTGCAGCGTGCATAGCAGTGGGCAGCATAACAGCGGAAAGTGCAAATTACCGACGGCTCCTCGTCCTTCGACCCCCTCACCACGGGCATGCTGCAACGTTCGACGCACGGAAGATGCCTACCTTTATTTGTCTGGTGAAGAGTCCGCGGATGCTAACGTTGGGTAACAGTATCCAAGATTGAAGTGGGCTTGTGGTGAGATTCTACCAATAGCGGCAACCTTAAAAGCTAGGTCTCGCGCGTTCGTTGTGGATGTACAATTGCTCTGATGAGAAGACAGTGCTCTTGAGAGGTCAATTTCACCACTTTCGATTCTCCACCAATTCAAGCTGTCCAAGTCGGATGATATTGTCCGACCCGACGAGTCTGCCATGCCATTACGTGGGCAATTCATGCAGTATAGGACAAAAATCCAACAAGAGCGACGATGGGACAGTACCATTGCTTGGCGTACTTCGAGTGAAACCAATTTTTCTCCAACGGCGGCTCCCCTTTTGACGTGAAATCTGACCTATATTCGAGGTGCTGTGCTCTAGCAGTTTCCTTCTCTCGCCGAAGATTCACAAGGAAGCCAAAGAGACATTGCGATTGTCGAGAACAGATCTAAGAAGATGCAAGCTTGCCAAGAAAAGAGGTGGTTGCATCTCGTCGCAACGAAATTGCGCGACCCCGCTATTAGACTCGGATGTGCTCGTGAGGAATAGCTCTCTCCAGCTTCTGTCCTGCCAGCGTGCAGCACAGACGTGCAAGGCACAGATAAGAGGTTTTCTTGCGACCGCGTGGAGTGATCCGCTACAGCAACTTCGAACAGCATATCCTGTTAGCCGACGTCGGAGGTAAACTTGGTCGTTCCTGCGTACTGGATGCAGATACATATCCCAGCATTTTGGCAGGATGGCAAGGAGAAGAAATCGTGACACGCCCGCCATGTATAGTGGTTCTATAGGCTCAACACGGTGTTTCGAAGACTTTGGTCCAACCTGCTCCGCGCACGGACGACTGGCAGAGTTCCGCCTCGCAGAGTTACGACAACGTCATTCTCCAATCCGTGTGTCGACATGGTCCCATCTCAACACCGATCTCGAGTCCACAGAAGATAGGGAGTATTTGTATGTAGTACGTGGTACTATCAGTCAGTGATCCAATCGTCGAGGCTCGCCTCCCTTCCAGACGTGAACCTGGCTGCCATCGTGATTGAGTGACAAGTGTCCCGAAGGGGGAAGGCCGACGAGGAACGAGCGACCACGACACCGACTCGGCACCGACATTGGAGGCGGGCTGACTAGTGGCCGGCAGGGCGACGTGCGAGCTTGGAGGGTCGGCGCCGGCAGCCAATCGGGCGGTGCGGTGGTTAAAGTCCACGGGTGTTGTGGTGGGTGGGCTGTCGAGGAGGCGAGAGACCCAGTTCGGGCAGCTCAGGAAGTTGCCACGTGAAGGACAAGTAGGGCAGCTGTTGAGTAATAGATACGGGTGTGCGCAGCTCTAAGTGTCTGCCGGCATGTGAGCCACTTAGAGTAGGGGGTACGCGGAGGACTGAGTGTCTCTGGCTTGTTGTAGGCATCTCGTGACTCCGGCAAGCGGCGTACCGTCAGGTACTGGACGCAGCTTACTTGAGGTGCCCGGAAGGTGTCTCGAAACGCGAGGGCTCGATTCCCAGCCTGCTAACCGCGCCCGGACATCACTATTAACCTAATTGAAGCCACTTCATTAAATAAGGATGTCGCCAAATACGGAATGTCACGTTCCCTACTCGTCGATTCGTCTGCTGATTGGCTTGATCAGACATGTGTGTAACTCTTCGCATCGTCCTTTCTCTGCACCGTTCGAACCTCCGATAACTTATATCGGAATGCGAGAATTCCCTGCTGCGACACATCTCCGAGTTTCTTGAGCCGTTTCTCAACCGTAATTTACATCCTTTTGTCCCCGTCTCGCTTTCTCCACGCGTACGAGAAAAGTGCTGGCAACATGGAGAGAACCTCCCGAGTGCCCGCCGTCCAGTGGATTCAACATTATCGTGAAGAAGTCGGCGCGAATCTCGACGTTTTAACTCACAGCCGAAGAGGCGCGACTGCTTCAGATCCAGAGATCCGCTGGCGCCACGCACGTCGATCGTTGAGCAGGGTCGCCGTCTCTCGCGCACCCAAGACGTCATCAGAAAATTTCCACGTCGAACAATCCGGACCCAGTCAGCAAAACACACAAAAAAACCCCGCAAAGAACATACCCATTCTGTATGCATTCTCCAAGGTCCCCACACGATAAATTACGGCCTCTCTCTGGCGAGAGGAAATATAACCTGCCTGTGCGTCAAATCAAGGCCGGTTCCCTCGCTCCGGAAGGAAAAGCCCAAGCACGGAGGCAGTCAGTCCGGGAGTTCCTCCATGGTGGAGTTCGACATCGACGCGCCGCTGCCGGTGCCTGCCGACGCCGCGCCGGCGCCGCATGCGACGCGCGCCATGGCCGCGCGCGCCGCCATGGGCCAGCCGCACAAGCGCGGGCCGCCGTCCACGAGCAGCAGCGGCAGTCTGAGCAAGCACACGCGCTCGTCCGCGAGCCTCTCGGCGGCCGACGAGGAGGACGACGACGTCTACGAGAACCGCGCGCCGCCGCCGCACCTGCTCAACAGCTACAACGTGAACCAGATGATGGCTGCGAACGGCCGCGACAGTCTGCTCATGAACAACGGCAGTATGGGCAACATGAACGGCAGCTTCCCGCCGCGCCAGTCCGAGTTCGGCAGCGACCTCATGCGCATGGACGAGGGCTACCGCTCGTCGAGCATCCGCGCGCGCCGCACGACGGCGGCCTCGACCATCGACGGACTCACGCCGCTGCTTCAGGCCGCGCGCTCGGGCGACCTCGTGCTCCTCAACTCGCTCATCATCCAGCCGGGAACGGACATCCTGCGGCGTGACCCCGTGTACGGCCAGACGGCGCTCCACTTTGCGATCCGCGGCGGCCACCTGGCCATCGTCCAGGCGCTGCTCATGCCCGAGCTCGCCGGCTCGATCGTGAACGTGCCCGACAGCCGACGCAACACGGCGCTGCATCTGGCGGCCGCCAAGTCGCGTCGCATGGCCAAAGTGCTGATCGACGCTGGCGCTGACGTCAACTTTGTCAACATGCGCAACCAGTCGCCGCTCGGAGTCCACATCCTCACGGTCACGAAGGACGACCCGACGATGACCGAGATCTTACTGCAGGCGCGCGCCAACCCGAACGCGCCCGTGGACAAGTCGACGGCGCTCCACGTGGCGCTCGACAAGGGCCTCTACCAGATCGCTCAGCACCTCGTACGGTACGGTGGCCGGCTAGACATGAAGGACGAGAGTGGCAAGATGGTCTTCGACAAGGTCGAACCGACGCTGCTCAAGCTGCTGATGAGCAACGTCAACCACGCACCCGTGTGGATCCCCGACGAAGAACGCACCAAGTGCATGGAGTGCAAGAAGCAGTTCGGCTCGCTCGGCGCACGGCGTCACCACTGCCGGTTCTGCGGCCGACTGCTGTGTTCGAAGTGCACGTCGTGCCATCTGCGCGGCACTGAGATACCGTTCCGGCAACGCCGCAAGAAGGACCGACAGGCTCCAAGTAAGAACCAACGCGTCTGCACGATGTGTTACGATATCGCAATGGAAGATAAGGCTGCGTCGACGGCGACAAGTTCAGCGGCCGCCCCTGCACATTAGATACGAAATAGGAGGCCTCCATACATCTGATGCGAGACTTTACGCGACGCCCATGGTGTTTTGTACGCGCCGACGCAAATCTCGCACAGACATCGAGACAGCGGGTGTCTCCACCGTCGACATGTGGACGTGTGAAGGGGTGTTGCCGCTCGCGAGCACAGTGGAATGCCGCAGCCACCACGCATCACGCTCCAACACCGGCGGTCGTGACGCCTAGGACAGGAAAGGACTCGGTTCCAGTTGAGAAGTGACAACTTACTTGCACATCAATACGTGTTGTGGACTCGAATGCAAAATACATCAATCTTCTTCGTGTGAGCATCCGTGGGCGACGGCAATTGTTTACTCACTCTTTTCGCACAGCATCACTCGTCAACCCTCTTTCGAGCTTCTCATGCTCAGCAGTCATCAGCAGAAGTCGACAGTGTGAGTCAGCTTCGCATACTGTACTGCTACTCATAGTACAGTATTCCCCGTCCTCAGCACAAACCTCATTCTGAACTGCATAGAAGGGACATTGATTTTCAGTCAGTTGCCTATACTTTAATCAAGATCATAGGAATCTAGAATCAGCAGTTTTGGAAGGGATTGGTTGAAAGGGTTTGCAATGAGGACGGGGAATCACAAGAACTGTGGTGAAATCTTTCTAGAACACCACCTACTACCTGTATAACATTATACAATAAAGACTGGCGTCCTTTCCCTATGAGATGAGTCGATTTCGCTCTAACAGTCATCCTTATTTTACATGCCCTGATATAAACGATGACCTTCATCCGAAACCATCAAACATTCGAATTTTTGGCGCGAGATCCCTCCCTCGCTGCGGAAGCTCTTTCTCCAATTCGCCGGCTCCTGTCTACGACTCCCTCCCTCCTCACTCCTCCCTTCTCGCGCCGTACGCTGACGCCTTCAGGTGAATGGCCGTGCGATGTTTTGCGGCGACTCCTCTCTGCGAGTGATGCGGCTTAGAGACGCGCGGCAGATGACGGGGACGCGCCGCCATGGACGGCAGTCGAATGCGCAGGCGGGACCGACCTGACGAGTTCCAGTGAGAGCAGACCGTGCGCCTGGATGGCCGCGCGGAGGCTAGTCGACTCGGGTCTACCGTCGTGGCCAGGGCCCACCAGGTGCGCGGCAAATCCGACTGCTCCCGCCTACGCGACGGAGAATCCCCCGTCATCGAGCGAGTGAATACAAGCAAACCGGGCGTCTGGGTGGCCGCGCAAGACTACTCGAGTCGGGTCTTTCGCTGCAGCCGCGAACCTCCAGTCGCTGCGGCAAAACCATCTATAACGACTTCGTGTTTTTCAACACGATCCTCTAAAAAAGACAATATTTATGCGCCATTATACTCCATCATTCGACGTTGTTGCCTCCACCACTGCGTCATTTACTCTGCCCGCCGAGCGCTCGCTGCGAACGCGACCTCGTAGGTTATGGGTCGCTGCACCTTGAAGCACAAGCATCTCCTCAGCGGACGCAGTTTCCCGGGAGTTTCAACGTCTATTGCTAACGTGAGCGCTAGCATGCAGGTACAGATATCTCCACGGCTCTTGTATTCAATGCTACTACGTAGTTCTACGCAAGAGTTCAAGAACGCAAAGCTTCCACACGTAAATCATGGTTTTGTATTCTGGCAGACAGCTTTGTTGTCATCGACACTGATGAGGAAAAATAAGGTGGGAAGGTAGGCTGGGCTGGGTGTGGAGAAGGAGCGGTTCACTCCCGCGTCACTCGCTGGGGCTCAGCGTCGAGGACCATCACTTCACAGATCCCACGAGAGGCTTAGAACTTGTCGATCGAGGCCATGTGGAGCACCAGATCCACGAGGCGGTTCGAGTAGCCCCACTCGTTGTCGTACCACGAGACGAGCTTGACGAAGTTGTTGTTGAGCGAGATGCCCGCGTTGGCATCGAAGATGCTCGAGCGCGGGTCATGGAGGAAGTCGTTCGAGACGACCTCGTCCTCCGTGTAGCCGAGGATGCCAGCGAGCTCGCCCTCCGACGCCTTCTTGATGGCGGCCTTGATGGTCGCGTAGTCCGCCGGCTTCTCAAGGCGGACCGTGAGGTCGACGACCGACACATCCGGCGTCGGCACACGGAACGCCATGCCCGTGAGCTTGCCGTTAAGCTCCGGCAGCACCTTGCCGACGGCCTTGGCGGCACCGGTCGAGGCCGGGATGATGTTCTGGCCAGCGCCACGGCCGGCACGCCAGTCCTTGCCACCGCGCGACGGGCCATCGACCGTGAGCTGCGTGGCGGTCGTGGCGTGCACCGTGGTCATGAGGCCCTCGACGATGCCGAAGTTGTCGTTGATAACCTTGGCGAGCGGAGCAAGGCAGTTGGTCGTGCACGAGGCGTTCGAGACGATGTGGGCCGAGCCGTCGTACTGGGTGTGGTTCACGCCCATGACGTACATCGGGGTCGAGTCCTTCGGCGGCGCCGAGATCACGACCTTCTTGGCGCCGCCGTCAATGTGGGCATTCGCCTTCTCAGTCGTGGTGAACACGCCGGTGGATTCGCAGACGTAGGTGGCACCAGCCTTGGCCCACGGGATGTCGGCCGGGTTGCGCTCGGCGAAGATGTGGATCACCTTGCCGTCCACAATGAGGTTACCGTCCTTCTTCTCGACCGTGCCCTTGAACGGACCGTGGGTCGAGTCGTACTTGAAGAGGTACTCGAGGTACTCGAGGTCCATGAACGGGTCGTTGATGGCCACGACCGTGGTCTTGGGGTTGGCGAGCGCAGCGCGCACGACGAGGCGGCCGATGCGGCCGAAGCCGTTGATGCCGATCTTGACCTGGTCAGCCATTGAGGACGTTGGGGCGTTGGGGGCGGGGGGGGGGCGAAGGGGATCTGCTTGCGCCGAGGCGAATTGGATTGTGGGGCCAACCCACTCCCGAGCTGCCCAGGAGATCCAAAGATTGCAGGTCTCGGAAGATGTTGATGTGCGACGGAGCAGTAGAACACCTCGAAATTGAGGTGTTTCAGTATGAAAAACCTCGATTGCGGGACACAGATTCGGCGGAATTTGGCTGCAGAACGATTTTGCAGAGACACGCACTTTTGCGGCCGAAGAATGGGACTCCCAAGGAGGATGGTGATGGGGTACAGAGGCCACGCGGGCAAAGGTAACCCAGACTACCGTACTTGCAAGATAGAGACGCACCGGCGCCTGCATGCACGCGCACGAAGCCGCCTTGCATGGCGAGCTGTGTCTCTGTGGACACCTGATCAGATCCCCACGTTGCGTGGCGAGCAATAAAACCTCACCTGCTGGTTGAAGGGTATTGCTCGAACCGTGACGGACCCGGCGTGGCAGATTGACGGTAAAAACCTGCTCGAGTGACATTGAGCTTAATTTTCAGCCAATCACGAATCCTCTTTTCGTAAAAAGGGGCCTTTTGACGAGAATCGTCACGAGGTCGTGACGTCAGAGTCTCGGACCCAAGCAGAAAAAACGTGACGACCCACCTCTCGTGTCTGTGTGACTGTGACAAAGCGCAGCAGCCCACCGTCATGACGCCAAAGACACGCGGTTCGAAAAGTGATGACGCCCCGACGCCAACACGCCAACGCCAACGCCAACGCAGCCATCTCACAAGCTGCCGGGGTGACTTCGCAACTGGTGGATGCCGAAGGCAACTCAGTCAGCTCGGTAGCGCGACGCTGGAGAGCTACGGCCCTTGCCGTGGTTGGAGCTGTGCGGTCGTGGACGGAGGCCGTGCGCATAGGCAGGAGATACGGCGTGAATTGAGTGCTTGTGGATCGATCTCAGTCCTTGATATGTTGACTATGAGCAGAGAGGTCCTGGTTGCTGACCGACACACGCGAACGTTTGACTGGGGAGCCCACAGGTGAGGAGCACTCTTGGGCGTGTTTATGATGCAGGCGGCGATGCTGCACGACGCGATTTGGCCCTGGCAAAGTGCGTCGGTGGCCCATTCCATACACTTGCCGCCCTTACGTGTTGACCCTGGGAGGATATGTCGAGGGTTTATCTGCAACTCGGATGCATCGCCGGCCTGCGGCGTCAAGTTGTACAGACCACCACCCGGAAGCCGAAGGGTTGCTGCGTCAGGGTATCACGAGTCCAAAGGATTGAACGTGCCGTGAATCCTGCGTGCCACTCACTGTTCTTGTTTGAGTGGGAAGCATCTGTGGTGGTGATCCTTTCGAGGAGAACCGAGTGTTTACTCCCTTCGAGGGACGCGCTTGTGACGAGTTCTCACGTCGACTTGGATGACGAGTGGTGGTTGTGAAATTCGGTTTAAGCGATCCTTATTCTAATACTAGTATTGGCGAATTTAACTTATTTGCCTGTCCCGAATCAGCTGTTTACAGGGCACGAAATGGTTATTATTCAGGGTTACTAAGATTCTTATTTCGGGGTACGCAAATGGTTACGCATGGTGACGAGTTCGATGCACTTTAGGTGGGGCGCAGTGACCTTGGTCCACGAGAGTCTCGATCGGTGACTCGAGGTTCCACTCAAAAAGTCGATCTTGGTTGGCCGTCGGTGCAGCTGGTCTTGCTGATGTCGCCGACCTCAATAAGAGATCGAACATAATCATTATTCTCCCTCACGCCGTTTTGAAAACTTGTTGCGGCAGAATGCCACTCACAGAACCGGCTTTCTGTGTCGCAAAGCTTGTGACATCCACCGATTTGTAAGACCCTGGATAAGCTAAATAATTGGGGGTTGACTCCAGGGCGAACAACCTCGTCGGATCTTATTGAGGGTTATGAATAGTATTTATTAATTAAATAAGGGTTGGATATGTAAATAAGCCCCTAATCTGGCAGATTTGCTATTCTTTTAGCCAAACTGGATGAATCTCACAATAACTCTAAACGACCTTTTTCGGCCGTGAAACTGACTAGTCGTTGCAGTGAACAGAAGAGCTCGCTTCAAGCCTTCTTTGCCTTTCAAAAGCGCGAGCCAACTGCTCTTCAGCGAAATGGGTACACTACCGGTTACCAATCGGTTTCCATATTACCTCTCTCAACGACTATCGTTTATTAGAGGGTGTACGGTCCTCCTCTGGTCACCTTCACGGCCCACGGCTTCCCTGCCGACACGAAGAGCTCACCTCCCACAACGAACATGTCGAACCGACCGAAGGGCCGCACGAAGGAGAACGTCGCGGGCGAGCGCTACGACTCGAACGCCGTTCAGATGGCGCCGCCCGCGCGCGGCAGCTCCGGACGCACGCGCCCGCTCCCCAACTTCCCCGGAGACCTCATGGGCGCGCTCGGCGGCGGCGGCGGCATGCCCGACATGAGCCAGATGATGGATATGATGCAGAAGATGGGCATGGGCGGCATGCCCGGTATGGGAGGCATGCCTGGTATGGGAGGTATGCCCGGCATGCCCGGTATGGAAGGCATGCCTGGTATGCCGGGTATGCCACCGGGCATGATGCCACCCATGGTGCCAGTGCTGCCCGACGCCATCTACTACGGACTCCCCGAAGGCACGCCGACAAACGACTTCTTCACGTTCTACCCGGCGTACATCAACTCGAAGAAGACGGTCCAGGAGGGACGCCGCATCATCAAGGAAGCCGCGTGTGAAGACCCGCTCGCGCCGGAGATGTCGGAGGTCTGCCAGTACTTTCGACTGCCGCACGTGCTCGAGGTGAGCTTACTTTATGATGCTTACTCAATGGGATGTGGTGATTGATCGTGCATCATCGAACAGCCGAACAAGAAGTACGCGCGCGAGTGGCATGTCCCCGGGCGAGTGCGAGTTCGTCTCGTCAGGGCCGACGGCTCGTTTGAGAACCCGGAGATCAAGACTCGCAAGGATCTCATGCTCAAGATGGGAGAGCTGATCCCGAAGCTGCAGTCGCGGAAAGAACGACTGGCGAAGGAGGCCGCAGAGGCAGCTTCCGCCGCGAGTGCGTCCGGCGCTGGCGCCGGCGCCTCGTCCTCGGGAAGCAGCAAGAAGAAAGGAAAGAAGAAGGGGAAGAGATAAACGGGATGATGTTTCCTGTCTCCGCTGCCCATGCCCAGAGCTGCGATGCGGTGGGCGTGAAGACATTATTTGGGGAAATAGACAGAAAACAAAACTCTTGTATTATTGTGTTCTTGCCGTTCTGTATGTGAGCTGCTATTCTTCAACACTCTAGGTAGATGGCGGAGGGCCACGACGAGTTGGACCGCGACCACGGCCACGTCCTGGTGCAGCGGGGCGAGAGAACTCGCGGGGCTTGATAGCGTCGTCGTCGAGCTTGGTGGGCATCAACTCGGCGCGAATGTCGTCCGTGGCCGTGGCTGGGTTGTTGATCTCGATTGCCTTGTCGAACTCGATGCCAAGCTCTGCGGTTGTCGCCAGAATCGTGGCCTTAGCGGTCGAGTAGACCATCTTGAGTCGCACAGGGGCGTCTTCAGGGCACACGTAGAGGAACACTGCAGAAGAAGCCAATACGTGAGTGTCTGGACCTCAGTGACGAGACGGAAAGGATACAGGAGAACTCACGCAGAGAGGAGGCCGAACCAGTAGATGCGGCTTCGTCGATCAGAGACACGCGGTTCCGGAATGCAACGTAGCTCGGGTTCTTCTGATCGATCACGCCCTGGATCTCCCCGATTTCAATCGACTCGAGGCTCTTGACGACGTCGACGCTCTCATCGTCCGTGTTGAGTTTCTAGAGCCAGAAGGATCAGCGGTCACTACGATAACCTCGGAGTTCTCTGGCACTTGAGATTGTCTCACCATAGCGATCCAGTCGAACTTGCCGTCCTTGAGCAGCAAGAGCTTGTCGCGTACATTCTGCGAGATGCCGAAAGGGATCACACCCATCGCCGTCGATCGTACGTTCGTGTCGCGCTCGAGAAGCGCTGTCTCCTTCAGCAGTCGCTCGGTCTCAGACAATGGCGCATCGGCGGCCTGGCGTTTCTTCGCATTCTGGAATCCTTCAAACGTCACTTCACTCTGCATGGCACACATAAGTACAGAGCTGTATCTCACACCCACAGGGACTGTACCGTACCAGCTCGGTCGTGTGGAACTCGCCGATGAAGTAGTTCATGCCGAGCTGCTTCTTGAGCGACTCGCGCGACGACGAGTACAGCATCTTGTCGCGGACGCTCACGCTCTCGGGCACGAAGGCCAATAGCACCCAGCGCAGCGCAGGGACGTTCACGTCCAGACAGAACAACACGAAGGCCGCTTCCTCCGGCACGAGGAATTCGCCCGGGCGAGCGAGCCTCTCGCAGTCGCCGCGCGGGTCGGACGACGCGGTGCCGAGACCGGCGAGCGTGAAGTCCTCGCCGATGATCGAGATCTTGACGAAGCGCGCTTTGCCCGTCTGCGCGTCTGCGAACGCGCGCTCGAGCTCGGCCGAGAGATGCAGTTGGGCTTGGGCCATGATGACGGCGAGGATGACGACTTCAAAAATGGGCAAGAGAACGAGAAGCTCCGGTGTCACTACTGGACAGATCCATCATCCCTTGCTGGAGTGACTAGGTCATGAGGGGCTTCAACCCTCACGAAAGTGACTTTTCCGAAAGAAGAAATGGTTTGGATCTCGCCACCCTCGCGCTCAATCGCCTATGGAGCATCTGGCTACGACCACACAAGATCAGCGAAGAAACCCGTGTTCGACTGTACAATTGCTACGTTCGACCTATCCTGCTCTACAACGCGGGCACCTGGGCTCTCACCCAGGCCGAGCTCGACCGCCTCGACAGCTTCCACCGCCGGCAGCTCCGGATCGTGCTCAGCATTCGGTACGCGAACATCATCTCCACGCAGGCTCTATACCGACGCTGCAACGAACGCCCGCTCTCAGAGCGCATCAAGAACACCCGCTGGCAACTCTTTGGCCACATCTTACGACGAGACCCCCAGGCCCCCGCCAACCTGTACATGGACGCATACTTCGCACCCAGCTCGAGAGGTACGTGGCCGGGAGCGCCACGTACAACTCTCCCACGCGTACTTACAGGGATCTCGCTCACGGAGACTCCAACCGTCGACTTCAAACGGCTGTAGACCTCATTTGGCTCCGCATAATCGCTCGTGACCGCAGGGAAAGGCGCAAATTCACCCGGCAAGTTGTGGGACCCGCGCGACCTTAGGTCATCTGTAGTTGATATCCCTGCAGTAGGGAGGCCCGGCGTCTGCGAAGGCTACGGCTAATTAGTTAGAGGGAAACTCTCTAGTCTAGGTTAGACAAGTCCAACGCGTAAACGTAAATCCAGTCCAGTCCAGAAATGGTTTGGAAACACACAAATGGGTTCACCCTGGAGGACTCGATTAGGTGCTGGAGGTGGCAGACCCGCCAGCGTTTATATGCACACACGGAGATGCACGGGCCAGAGAGAGAGAGAGATACATAATGCAGTTTATGCGCCCAAGATCTGGAAAGACGGACACGATCGTGAGCGTTAGTCAGACGTCGTAACTGTCCACAGTGGAGACAACCTACGTCTTCGTGGGAATAGGCGAGCTCGAGGGCGTGGAGATCGCCGTTCTTGAGTCGCTCGCGTACTTTCTCGTTCTTCTTGAGTCCGAACGTGATCGACCGCGCGCACGCTCGGTACTCGTCTACGCTCTCGCTGAAACGCTCATAAACCTGGGCCTTCAATACAAGACACTTTCAGACATCCCTTCGCAATTGCTGCCACTCTACAGACTCAGCTCACCTCAATCTCCCGTGCGATCTCAACGCTTCGCTCTCCGATCGGCAGCAGTGCTTTCTTCAGCATGTCGATACAAACCATGCGGGCCTTGTCACCGGACGGGTCAGGCTTCGGTGCCAGAGACTGGACAAGATCCTCGACCACGGGCACAGGTGAAGCGGGGACAGTTTGCTCAGGCTTCTCGACTTCCTCTGCGGGAGCAGAAGTTGGTGTCTCTTCCGCGACCAAAGGAGTTTGCTTCGAGTCGGACTGAGATTCATCTGCCTTTGGGGCAGTTTCCTCCTTTGGCTCGTCCTTCGCCACTTCACTCTTCGGCACCTCAGCAGAGGATGGGCTTGATCCGTTCACTTCGCCATGACCATTTGTCTCTGGCGTAGAAGTCGCGGGAGCGTCAACTGTCTTCTGCTTCTTCGCCGATTTGGCATCAGGAGCACCATCGGCCTTCTTCTTCTTCGAGGATTCATCTTGGCCGTCGTTGACCAA
Source organism: Pythium scleroteichum (assembly GCA_023335855.1). NCBI lineage: Eukaryota > Oomycota > Peronosporomycetes > Pythiales > Pythiaceae > Pythium > Pythium scleroteichum. The sequence goes on from JAADVR010000174.1 coordinate 17,151, forward strand.
GACGTTGATAAGGTGCTTTCGCACAGCACTGGCTGTCTGAGCGACTGTTGGATTCGTGCTCTTACGCAATGCGGCAATCACTGCGGCAACGCCCGACCGCTCCATGTCAGTTCTGTACACCGTCCTCTCCTGAAAGAGTTGGGTGAGCAAGATAATCAGCTCGTCATTATTCTTGGACGACTCGTTCGCGAAGAGTCGATTAATCTTCCCCGCATACTGCGTTAAGTTGCCAACCTTGTAGTCGCCCTTGTCCTTGGGCTTTTCGCGAGGGCCAGCTTTCTTCTGGGCAGCTTCTTCAGTCGCCTCTCGGATATCTGCCGACTTTACCGACTTCCGAGGCACCACCAGTTCGATCTCCTTCTTCCGCTTCGAGTCGATTTCACCCTTTGGCACTACTTCCACCTTGGTACTCACCTTCACAACCTTCTTCACAGCTGCGGCAGCCGATTTCTCCTCCGGGGTGAGACTCTTCTTCTTGGACGGTGTCTTCCGAATCGCAACTTTGGCTTTAATCTCGTCCTTGCTCAAAGGTGTCGCCGATTCGTCCTCCTCCGGTGTTTCCGGGGCAGGCTTTTCGCCAACGTCCGTACCTTCCTCTGCATCAGTTGACTTCTTTCGCCCACGTCTTCCCTTAGGTGCTGGCGCTGGCGATTGAGAGTCCACAGGCACTACAGGAACCTTCGGTTTGTTCTTCGAGCCCAACGGGCGACCGGGCTTCCGTTTTGGAACGACAGGCGCTTGTTCTGGAACAGACTCCTCTTCTTCACCCTTAGCCTTCATCAAGCCGTTCATTCTATCTTCCGCCGCAAGCGGCACGTCTTTCTGCAATGGGTGCGGGTTCTGTGTGAGTCACAACGGCCAGCGCATTCTCCAACAGGCTTACTCACATCTGCAAGCTCGATGGCCGACATCAAGTGGCTGCGACGCTTCGGCGCCTTCGCGTCTTTGGCAGGGTGACCAGTGCGATAGTCATGTTTGGTGTCATCCCACGCTTCGATGTTCTTGTAGAGAACACGGGAGCTGTACGACAGACCAAACGAGCATCAGTACACGGAATCGCACAGTGGACACGGCCTCAAGCGATACATACAAGTCGTTCGAGTGGTAGAAGCACACGTAGTACTTCGTGTCGACCTCCTTGAGCGCGCCTGCCTGATACTTCGCGGGCAGCAGTCGCGGGTCCGTGATCAGCGCCGGCCAGAACGGGAACCCGACCATCTTGGCCCAGACAATCGAGCCAAACCTATCCGTCACAACCGCTCGTTAGCGTCGAACCACAAGTTCGCGTTGTCTTCCCGCCTCTACGCACTTGGCCTTGACCTCATCCGGGAGCGCGCCGACGCGTTTGCTGAGCACCATCTCGATCTCGTCCTCCGTCTCCGACTCCTCTTTCGCTACAGCAAAGCCACGGTCACTCCTAAACCCACGCTGGCACTCCCAGAGCAACGACGTACGGATCTTGCGCGGCCGACCGACCTTCCGCTTGGGCGGCGTCGCGGGAGTCGCGGCCTTGCCCCTCGGCTTCTTCACGACCGGCGTCTTGTCCTTGGGCGACTTCTCCGCCGGCACTTCTGCGCTCGTGCCGACCGCGTCCCCGTCGGCCGCAGGCTTCTCTTCCGCCAAGCTGACCTTGCGCTTGCGCCCGCGCTTCTTGGGCGCGTCTTTCGCGGGCTCCTTCGCGGGCTCGGGGTCGCCGCTGGAGGCCGCAACTTCGGGCTCGGCCGGCGCAACCACCTCCACGGCTTCGACGACGGGCTCCTGCGGCGCCGGGGCCGCCTCCGCGGGCTCCTTGGCGGCCGCGTCGGTCGTGGTCATGGTGGGAAATGCAGAAGAACAGATCCGGTTGGAAGCTTTTCGCTTTCCCCCACAAGAGTGAACAGAGCGACGACAGGTCGTGGGTCGTTTCTAGAATGGGTGGGTTGAGGGAGAGAGGCCAGCGGGTTCGAACGGGTTACCCTAGCGGTTACACTATCGATACGCTAAATGTCCTAAACCAGTATATCCCTAACTCGACGATGCCGTGGCTTGCTGGCGGTACTGGAAGAGCAGCTTCACCACATTCGAGGTACACGGCACCAGGAAGTCTGCTTCGGCGGAGAGATCCGAGAGGTCGGCAGCACCTCCCATGACACCAACACTGAGAGCACAGCCAGCCGATCGACCGAGCATCATATCGTCCGCAGTATCGCCCACCTGCACACAACAGAACATGTTAGTTCCGACAATTAGATAAGATCATTTGAGGAGCTTACCAAGACGGTGTTAGCAGTAGACACACCCAAACGACTACACAACGCCCAGATACGCTCTGGGGTGTTGCTCATGCCTTCATCACCGCAACTCATACCGTCCACCATGGAACCGATGCCAAGATGAGTCAGAGTCTTGTACGTGACTTCACGGCGATCACTTGTGAGGATCGCGATCTTGACGCCTAGTTCTCGAATGCTTTTGAACAGTGAAGGAAGGTCGCGTCGAGCACGAAACGTGGCTACTTCTTTCGGCAGGCTCCAGTGCTGGTTTACGATGCGAACGGCTTCCATATGCTGGAGTCCCAGCTTGATAAGGAAGTCGATCGCGAACCTCGGGCCAAGCTCATGCTTCGGATATGTGTTGAAAATGCTGCCCTTCCGCATCGTCCGGTTTTTGAGGTTGTAACCGATCGCCTCGAAGAATGGTTCGCGAATCTGTCGTCCCAACGCAGTTTCCAACCTCCACGCTTGTGACTCGATCCAACTAGTCCACGTTGTCTGAAAGTCGAGGAGAGTGCCGTCCTTATTGAATATCACAAGCGAAGGATTCGACCGAGCGACTGCAGGTCGTGGAGGATGCTCCAAGAGAGCGGCGACAGGTGTTGTCGATGTAAGCGGAGGGCCCGCCGGGTGCGGGACCGGTGAAGGGTTTTGTCGATTCGAAGTTGCGATTGACGACGAACCCATTACACGATCTGATTGAGCTGATCTAGGTCGCCCAAGCCCTGAAATCGTCAACGAGAGCGGTGTCCCTGGGCGGCTTGAATTTGTTGGCCCAGAAGATTGTGTGATCAATGACCGCTGGTAGTCTCCAGGACTGACGCCGTTGTTCACCGTCGATAGTGACTGAGGGTTTGCGCTGAAACCACTGTTGATATTTTCTGGACCCACATGTGTCGCCGACTGGGGCGATGGGCGTTGAATGAAGCTTCGGGCAACAATCTCAGCCATTTCATCCGAGCTTCCTCTGCTGGTCAAGTTGGACTCAATCGTGCGCTGTCGCTTTGACTCAGGAGATGCCGATGAAGTCATACTGATAAGTGGCGTACTTGCTGGGCGTTTGGGCATACCGCGATCAGGGGCAGGTGGTTTCCGAGTGGAAGGCCACTGCGTATACGAAAGCAGAGATTAGTCATACTATATATCCCCCACATAACGTGAATCATGTCTTACTTCTTCAAGAGTGCAATTGTTGAGATGGGTTCGTACAGTCTCAGCAAGGTCTCTCCATCGAGTGTTTTGGCTATCACGGAGCAGATCGACCACTTCCCAAACCTTCACCTCTTCCAAATCACGCCGTAAAAATGCTTTCTGTGAGGGTGTGCGCGTTAGCTGGGAACACTTGTGGTCAGTTACAAGGTCCCATTACATACCTCGTCAAGCAATTGACTCAAGAGCAATTGAACCCGCCACTCTCTCTCAGGCACGTCTCTTGCGATCACGGTCCGTAACCTTGAAACATAAGTTTGAAGTGGACCAAGCCTGTACCGTGAGTCAGTATCATCTAAATCGTCCACAGCTCGAGAAGACTGCGCGGTGATCCTTTGGACTGATTCTCCAGCACTTGAGCGCGGAACACTCGCAGCTACGTGCAGCGACGAGTATAGAGGTCCCGACGCAGTATTCGAGATGATAGTGCCTTGAGCCACTGGTGTGTCGGGCTTCGTGGCCTTGCTCAACGCTCCAACCTTTCGACGCTTTCGAACGCCGGCTTGGGGAGGTGGGGGAGCACCAAGAGAAGGAACAACTTCAGTCTGCGCGGAGAGTAGTTCGCTCAGTTTCACCAAGAATCTGCTTCAGCAAAAGCAACAGTTCTCACCGTAAAAATCTTCAGACGCTCTCCCGGTGTCAATTTCTCTTGATCCTAACCGCGACATGCGAAGATCATGCGAAGATTAGCGAGAACGCCAAAAAGTCTGGTTCTGAGAACTCACGCTTGCTTCGTGTAACGCGACGGTAAACGTATCCTGGAGCTTTGTGAGACGATGAAAATCACTACGGGGAAAACCTTCTCGGTACGGATGAGACTTGTCATCCCAAGGCGCAAGGGCAGTAAACAAAATCTGCCGACTGAACCAAAGCGAGGCGAATGAGACGTTCGCATCGGAACGAGGACAACGGGAGATACGCACATGTCACGACTACCATACAACTGCACCCAGCACTTCTCGTCCAGCTCCTTCAATGCATTGGGTAGTTCATGTTCCGGAAGCAAGCGAGGGTCCAGAATAAGAGCCGGCCAAAAGGGAAAAGCTGGGCCATGAACCATGTCAGCGGCCTAATGGTGTTTGATTGAACCTCGACACATTGCTTTACCTGCCCGTCGCGCCCAGATGAGCTGACCAAATCTGACATTGAGAAGTACTCCGTGAGTGTCACTGGAGTAATAAACCGCAACGTTAGTGGCTCGTACCTCGCCTTGATCGAAGGGTCCAGATGTTCCAACTTGAACTCGAGCTGCTCACGCAGCAGTTCCGACTCAGAAACACCTGTAACATATCCTGCGATTCAATCCACTGCATGTCAAGGGATTCGTCTGGGAAACCCTCACCTTGCTTCTTGTTGGTTGCGACTGGCGTCAACCTACGGGACCCGCCGTTGCGCGTGCTAATCGCCCGCGGAGTGGTCCCACCACTCGCCGCCGTCGGCGTGCCTACTGCAGTCGGCGCTGGCGCTGCCACACTGACCGGTGCGTCTTTCTCCGCAGCTTTATCGGCCTCTGCCTCCGGCTTCTTGGTTTCCTTTTCCGAGTCGTCGTCCGAATCCTCCTGCTTGGCTTGTGAGACACCACGGCGCTTAGCCGCCGCCGCTGCCTTGGCTGTTCTCGCCTTGGCTGCGGCCGTCACTCTCTTAGGCGGCGACGGGTCCCTCTCGACCTCCCGCGTATTTGCGCGAACCTTGGCCTTGCCCTTCCCGCCGCGGGTCGGTGGTGCTGGCTCGGGCGCGACGACGCCGCGGCCGCGCCGAGTGGCCTTTCCCTTCCCCGCGGGCTTGTCCTCGGGCTCGGGCTCGCTCTCGCGGCGCTGGGCCTCGGCGATCGCAATCGCGTCGCGCTTGGAGCGCGCCACCTTCCTCGTCACCATCGCTTCACTCCGCTTTCCCCGCGCCCGTTGAAAGAAACCTCCGCAGCGGGCCGAACCATGTGGCCGGAACCCATCATCCGAGAACTGACCCACGGGTCAGAATAGCTGAACTAACGTAACTCAATAAAACCTCACACTGAGTGCTCCATGCAAGGTGGAATCGCTTTGGTTGGCGCTCGTGGCTGGTCAGCGGCTCGCGGGCGAAATGGCTGGCGCCCATAAGGCGACACAAATTCATCGCTCGTTAGGAACGGAAGAAGCAAAGCACGATGGCGACTCAGCGTGAGGAGGATATTAAGTTGATGCTGGCGGCGCAGGTCCACATTGGTACCCGCAATGCCGAGTCCAAGATGGGCGACTACATCTGGCGCCGCCGCAACGATGGTATCCACATCATCAACATCGGCAAGACCTGGGAGAAGCTCATGCTCGCGGCCCGCGTGATCGTCGCGATCGAGAACCCGGCTGACGTCATCGCTATCAGCGCCCGCCCGTACGGCCAGCGCGCCGTGTTCAAGTTCGCCCAGTACACGGGCACCTCGTACATTGCCGGCCGCTTCACCCCGGGTACGTTCACGAACCAGATCACCAAGCAGTTCAAGGAGCCGCGCCTCTTGATCGTCACGGACCCGCGCACCGATGCGCAGCCCGTGCGTGAGTCGGCCCAGGTCAACGTCCCGGTCATCGCGTTCTGCGACTCGGACTCGCCGCTCCAGTACGTCGACATTGCCATCCCGGCCAACAACAAGGGCAAGCTCTCGATCGGTCTGCTCTACTGGCTCCTCGCCCGTGAGGTGCTCCGTCTCCGTGGCACCATCTCGCGTGCCCTTCCGTGGGACGTCGCTGTCGATCTCTTCCTCTACCGTGATGTTGAGGAGCTCAAGAAGGCCGAGGAGGCGCAGGCTGGCGCCCAGGAGGAGGCCGTGGCCCGTGCCGGCTGGGGTGAGGCTGAGGCCGCTACCCCGGCTGACCCGGTGTTCGCCACCGAGGCTGCCGCTGAGTGGACCGCCACCACGGCCACTGAGTGGTCGGGTGAGGCCACCACCGCCACCAACTGGGACGCTCCTGCCGCTCCTTCGGCTGGCTGGGACTAAGCTTCCGCTTCGTTTAGGCTATCGTCCTTTCGTTCCCGTTCTCTGTCTGAGAATGTGCTGATGAAGATTTGATGCGCGTGGCTGCATCGGTCTCGGTTGGGTTTGCATGGAATAGACGACGGTGTTAAGCGATGGCACCTGGTTAATGCGACACAATACAATCGAGTCGTTCCCACGCTCCAAAACAGCTAGTCGTTCAACTTTCGTTGTATGCGTTCGCATTGATTCAAGAGCCACGACAATTTCAGTGACATCCGAGTGGTTTGCCTTCAGATGTGCTGCTTGTGCCTCACGAAATGGTGTGGCCGATGTGCGTTCCTGGTGCGTCGTTTGCTCCACTTCTCCGAATAAATACGATGCAAACGGACGAGCGAGTGACGACATGTTCGCGACGGCCGTCCATCTTGGAGGACGATTTTGAGGAGGCGTGGTAGAAACGTAGACGAGCCGGCAATCTCAGTCAAGTGGAGGTTCGGACAGTGAACCAGAGCGCCGAGAGCGATTGGTCATAATCCTTGAAGGTGGATCTTCATGGCTGTCGTCTCCACATAAACCACGCCGCATCGGCATCGACCATCAATTAAACAACGCGGAGGCATAGGCGATGGCTACCCAGCGAAGCAAGATTCTAGCGCTCCGAATCCAAGCGGCGAAGCTCGAGGTGGTTCTCGAGCGCTTGCAAGACGACCGCGTAAATGGTTCTAAGCGACACGGCAAGGAGGCGGCTCGCCGTTGACCAGCTGAGCCTGAAGCAGCAAGCGATCCATGAGAACGAGCGGCTAAGGCTGGCGCTGGCTGAGTGCCGGCAACTCTCCAACAGGCTCAGCAAAGTCTTCCGCAACCCGCTCCCAACGGCTCAGGTACGGTGTCGACGCTGGCTGCATCCTCACCGGAGCTTTTGGTAATCGGAATTGCTCGGTGCAGAGCGTAGGGTCACAGGAAGAGAACGAGTGGAGGGTCAGTGCTTTGGGTTTCCACCCGGAACGGCGCCAGTGGAATGCCAAAAAGATCATGGAGAGAATGGTCCACAGCCTCCCGACGTGGAGGATCAACAGCGGACTTGAGGACACGAGCACAAGTCTCCATTTCAGCCGCATGCAGAATCGAGACATAAAACGAATGACCATCGAGCTCGAGGTCGTGCTGTCCCGACGAGTATACGGTAACTATGTAGATGCTGCAGCTGCGGTGTGGGAAATGTACTCGCCTGACGAAGTCCGAACCCTTTCCGGCACGACTGTCCACGTCAACGTGAGTATTCGTTCAATGCGGAACCTCCTATGACTTGTCGACTGACAGTGCAGATCCGCAGGTGATTGAGCTCTTCGCCAAGGGCACGCACCGCAACGTCTCCAGCTTGAAGCTACCTGAGAACGGTCGCTGGGTGGAAAAGGTGAACAGCCAGCTCTGCCAACACATTGTCGAGGATTCGCGCGTCTTGATCCTGTGGAAATCGGTCCAGGAGGACCCGAACGATTCGGCATTTGGATTTACAACCAACACCAATGGGTGGTGAGTCTTGGCAGGTACTTGAGTCGATTGATCAACGAGGCTTATTGTTGGACTGCAGGATCTCATTCGAAAAGGCGTTCGACCGTGAGTTGGGCGTGCAATGCTGCATCGTTAAGCTCAGCTCCGTGGCTCAGGTGCCTCCTGTCGTATCTCGAGCCAGCGATTTGCTTGCGTTGGTGGAGATGATGAACCTCGCTCCCGATCTTTGCCAGAACGAATCGAACAACCATGGGTCTCTCGACATCCAGAGAGCTCGACGGCTTCTCGCAGACTTTGTGCTCGAGTCCATGTGGAGCCACTCCTCTCATATCGAAGCCATCGTTGCGCGTGTTGGCTCCGACATTTTCGTGTGAAATAGAGGAAAAGATTTGACAACGAGCGGTTCGCTATTGTTTTTTTTGCTTGCTTGCGCCTCATGGAGATCGGCGATCTATCGCCATCCAGCTGATAACTCACAGTGTCGGATCCAAAATGTAGCCATGTCCTGCGACAGGTCGGGTTTTCAGCGAGGCATGGGAATAGTCCCATGAGAGAACCCACGGCCCGTGGGACCCGCCCCACTTCGCGGCAAGTTGACGTCGGCCCCCGCCATCCCGGACGGAGCGAGACGGCAGCGATGGGGAAGACTGCGGCTAAGCGCAAGCGCGAGTCCCTCGGCGCGGCGCCGGCCGTGGACCCGCGCATCGCGGATCCCTACGGACTGCAGCTGCCGCCCTGTCGCCTGGCAGACCACCAGCAGACCCGCAAGAAGAGCAAGGCGCCGACCGTCGTGATGGTCCGGAACTGCGAGCACAACCCCAACTGTCTCTACGGTCTCGGTGAGCACCACAAGGTACGGAAGGGAACAGGCTTTTTGGTGTGGATGGAGTGTGTAAGAACGCCTAACGCTGTGGGAATGCTGTCTGTCATAGGGCATTTGGCAGAGCAAGAAGCTGGTGCAGCGGCTGCTTGGCGACGACCCCAGGGAGCTTTTGAGGGGTCCATACCCATCAGCGGATGCGACGGTCAGCACCAACCGCCTCGCGCCGTGTGGGCTGCGCAACCTCGGCGCGACGTGCTACCTTAACAGCATGCTCCAGTGTCTCTTCGTCACGCATCCGTTCCGCCAGGCTGTGTACGACTGGGAGCCCAAGGCCAGCAACGTCAGCGAGCAGCAGGTCCAGCAGATGCGAGCGCTGCAGCGGCTCTTCGCGGCCATGCAGCTCGGCAAGAAGAGTGTATACGACCCGCAGGAGTTCGCCTCCACGCTCTCGCTCAACAGCGTCATGCAGCAAGATGCCCAGGTTTGTGGCGCCAACGAATTGACGGCGATGCTGCGGATTGATGGTCGTTAACTTTGAGTAGGAATTCAGTAAGCTACTGTTAGCCCACTTACGCATGATATTCCAGCACTCGCGTGCCGAGACGCACTCGGAACTCGTCGATCGACTCTTTCAAGGACAGATGAACTACGTCACCAGGTGCCTACGCTGCAACAACAAGTCCTCGAGACCGTCCACATACTACGAGATCGTACGTGTGCACGAAGCAGCCAAATGATGTGAAGACACCGTGGACTGATTCTTATGCCATCCAGTCGCTTAACATCAAAGGATACAAGACCGTGGAGAGGTGCATTGAGTCGTACCTCGCCGCCGAGCTACTGGATGGGGATAACCAGTACTTTTGCGACAACTGCAATGCGAAGCAGAATGCGGAGCGATTCATTGAAGTGGATATGCAGAAGCTCCCGCCGGTTCTGACATTGCAGCTCATGCGTTTCGTCTACGACGCCCAGGCCGGCAGGAAAAAGAAGTTAATGGTGCGTTACACACTCATAAGATTGGAGAGTGTGGTCTCGTACTCATGTGGACTTGTGCGGTGCAGGATGTGATTGAAGTCGGTGAAACGCTTAACATGACAGAAGTACTGAGACGATGCGGGTACCCAGAAGCATTTGACGTCGAGCGTGACGCTGTGTATCGTTTGAGTGGATACCTTAATCATCGAGGAAAGAGTGCCCATGTTGGCCATTATACCGCATCTGTTGCACACCCTGGGTCTTCGGGTAGTGCAGGATCCGTCGACTGGTTCGAGTTTGACGACAGTGTCGTCAAGAGTATGCACGTTGTCGTGGATACGGAAGGCGTGCAAGAGCATCATGGCAAAGTGATCAAGTCGCGGGATGCATACATGCTTATGTACAAACGAGTCGATGATCCACGGCTAGAAGCAAAAGAAGACGCTCCTAGCCAAATGTGTCTCGATGAGATTAATGTGTGGAACGGGGACTTCTCTAATGAAGTGGACGAGTATCAGAAGCGTGCGGCAGCACTCGAAGCACGGATCGAGGAGCGGAAACAAGCTTACAAGACGTTTTTCGAGAATGATCGTCCTTTTGTCGAGCAAGGAGAGAGCAACTACTACTGGATCGACACCGAATGGCTCGCGTCGTGGGTTTCCGGAGAAGAGAAGCGCGGAAATGCCCCTAGCACCGAGACAAGCAATGCAACAGACAAGGATGATAGCGTTGCTGATGCGGAAGAAAACAAGACGGATGGTACTGATTCGGATGATCTTCAAGGAGAAGTCGTGGGATCCACAGTTGTCATTGACGAAGACGACGACAAATCACAATCTACGGATACGTCGAGTCCCGAGAGCATCCCATTCTCGAAACCAATCGACATTGCGCAACATTGTTGTGTCCATAGTGGACGAGGTGATAGTTCACGGCTCCATTTCTCACCCGACAGCATTCCCAAACTTAAGCGTGTCTCTCAGTCTCTGTTTGAATATGTGCGACAGACGTGCGGCATTACGTTCGACAATGAGCTAGTGCACGGCAAGCGTGATGGGAGGCTGCCGGTATTTACTGGAAGAACGTTTCGCTGCGTCGAATGCGAGCGGTGCTTTCGAAAAAAGTTGATGCAAGATGCCGATCAACTGTCAGAGGTGACTACCGAGTTGGCGTTGTTAAAGGCGCCTACCTTTCCAGGGGAGTCACTGACTTATATGATGAGCCGTGCATGGATATCAAGTTACAAGACGTATCTCGCACAGAGTCAAAAGACACTCCAGCGCGCGGGGAAAGTTGGTGCAAAGAAGCCAAACAACGGAATGAAGACACATTTTGCTTCGGAGGATGGCGCTGCCAACAGTCTTTGGCAGTCCGTCCTTAATGAAGATATTTCATGCCCCCACGGAAATCTGACGCTCGACAAAAAGAAGTACCGCGCTGTGTCGTTGGAAACTTGGCTGCACTTCAGCAAGAAGTTTCCAGGTGCTATTGCTTTTGAAGGATCGTCGGACAGCGAATCTTGTCCAATGTGCACAGTCGATAGAGCTACGAATGACGAGGACAACCAACGGCAGCGAGTAGCTCGAGACGAAGTGCTCGATCGAGCTCCGCTGGGTCGATTATATCGTCGAAGAACTCAAACACAGGCTGGGTCGTTCATGCTGAACGAAGTATTTGTGCCACTGAAGACAACTCAAGCAAATCGGAAGATCTGCCTGTTTCTCATCAAATCACCGTGGATGAGAGCTTGGCGAGCCTACATTCGTGATCTTGACCAGCCTACCCCAGACGAACTGCGTTGTGACGACCTAACCTGTGATCATGGTATGCTTTTGCTTCCACGGTCACTCCTCCAGGTGATGAAGGGCAAGTCAGTTGCGTGTTCAGATATGGAGGTCGAGTTTGTTTATCCCGACGAGATGCTGCATCTTGGCGAGTTGTACGGAATGCCCGAGAGTAAGTACTACTATGGCGAATACCTCCCCACTGGGCAGATGCAGTGGAAATCGTGTACATTGTCCGCCCTCCGGGAGGCAGTGAGGAATGGGTGGGGGATCCCGTCCGACAGCTACGGTGAAGCGGATAGTCGGAACGCTTCCTGCCACGAATGTGAGGACGCCAGCGAAAGAGTCTACCAAGATGCTTTACATAACTTCGAGAACCGAATCGTGCACGTGCAACTGCTGGCTGAAGATCAACCAGTGCCAACAGGAGCCACACTTGCTGACGAGTCAAGCTCTGGTCGTCGAAGATCAAAGCGCATCAAGACCGGCTCGGGATTCACGTGGCCTTTTGCAGCGAATGCAAATGATTCTGTGTATGTTCTGAAGACGAAGATTTTTGAGGAGACAGATCTCTATCCGATTCGACAGCGACTATACTTCTGCGGCGAGGTGATCCAGGATAACCGCTCTCTCAAGGATTGTGGGTGAGTGGTCCACAACTATTGTTTTGATTTTGGAAGAGATAGGACTAAAAGACTTTCTGTTTTGTCTCCTAGAATCAAAGCTGGCGACGCTGTGTACATGCGCCTCGCCATCGACGTTGTGGAAGAACTCGCCATTGCAGATGAAGCCCAGGAACGCGAGGTCGGTTTCGAGGATTCTGTCTTTGTCACCCGAAGATCCGTACCACAAGCCACATCTGCGACATCGTCGCCTGTGTGGGTATGCGCAGCGTGTACCTTTGTTAACGATGCCGGCGATGACGTCTGCGAGATATGCGCCACTGCGAAAGCTATCGAGGTCGATTAAAGGAGGAGCAAATGCAAACAAACTATGAACCGCATCAACACAACACATCACTTGACGTCATTATTTTTTGTGAGCAGCACCGATGGCTTCCGTCACGTTGGAGTAACCTTCCGCTTGAAGAAGCTCAGCCAGTTCTTTCTTGGCGCGCGGCACGGCCAGCGGGCCATCGTACACAAGGCACGAGTACATCTGGACAAGCGTGGCGCCAGCCTTAATCTTGTCATAGGCATCCTTGCCCGATGACACACCTCCCACGCCGATGAGTGGGATCTTGCCATTCGTGAGCTCGTACATATCATGCAAGACTTGGGTTGACAACTCCCGCACTGGGGCTCCACTCAACCCTCCGGTCTCTCCCTTGTGCTCGCTGCACCAAGAACTCGTCAGATGCATGGTATAACTTGGAAACTTGTGCCGGAAACGACTCACCTCTTCAAAGAATCCGGTCGGCTAAGCGTAGTGTTGGACACGATCAAACCGTCGAGATTGAGATCCAAGGCAACGTCTGCAATGTCCTTCTTGTCGTCGTTCGTTAGGTCCGGTGCAATTTTGACGAGAAGCGGGATGCTGCGTCCTTCCTGAGCCTCCACTTCGTTACGCGCCTTCAGGACTCGACTAGCGAGATCGTGGAGCTGTTGTTTGCCTTGCAAAGAGCGCAGACCGGGGGTGTTGGGCGACGAGACGTTGACGACGAGGTAATCGGCGTACTTGCCCAAAGTCTTGACACCTTCAACGTAGTCCGATGCAGCATCTTCTGTTGTCTTGTTCTTGCCAAGGTTCACACCGAGAACACCAGGGCGATGCCACGTGATTGTCTTTCCGCGATTACCGACGTAAACCTCGAGACGCTTTGCAACGCTGTCCAGACCCTGGCTGTTGAAGCCGTAGCGATTGATGACGCCGTTGTCCTCGCTCAGGCGGAACACTCTGGGCTTTGGGTTGCCAGGCTGAAGCCAAACACGCACACGCGGGATGACTCATTTCCAAATTCGACTCTCGAATCAAGTTCCATACCTGTGGCTTTGGCGTGACACTGCCAATCTCCACAAAGCCGAAGCCCATATCCAGCAAACCTTCCATAGCCTCCGCATCCTTGTCGAAGCCCGCCGCCATACCCAGAGGGTTCGGGAACTCGTGACCAAAGATCTTCACTCGGAGAATCTCCGGATCACTTTTCTCATCCTGCCACAACAGGCGACGTCGGTCAGTGAAACGATACTGCAAGCACCGATCTCACAGAAGATAGACCTTTGGAGCGAGACCCAGTGCCGCAGCCTTCACGGCGATCACGTGGGCCGTTTCAGTATCGAGCATGCGCACGATCGGCATGATCACCGGCTCGCTGAGCTGCTTAACGATCCAGTCGTGGGGCACGATGCCGTTGTAGGCCGCCAGTACTGCGGCCGCCGCGCCGCCCCCAACGGCCACGGCGACCGCCGGATGGAGCGACGACTTAGACCCACTAGAGCCGGCACCGCTGCTGAAGAGAGCCACTCGGGACGCGGCGGCCATCGCGGCACGGCGGCGACAGGAGGACGCGAGCATACTGGATGGATCGCCAAGAGCCCAATGTGCGGTGCCAATCACGACCGGCGAATCAATCTACACCAAGTACCGTGAAAACCTTTGTTTGGAGGCTCTGAGTCCATTTAGCAGAGGTTTCTCAGAACAAGTATCGGGTAAGACAGTGACTGCAGTACCGATCTCCATTTGGTGTCGGCGGGGAAACTTGCCAGTGTGCATCAAGTGACCCAGGAGGCAGCCCGCCGCGAGCTCCTTCTGTCGGCAGATTTCTCGGCTCTCAGGCACGTGAGTGCAGCGAGAGCGGCCAGGATCGATGGCGAGCGCCACCAAGAAGCGCGTGTCCTATTTCTACCACCGTACGTGCGCGCGAGGCGTCCCCAGGGGCGTCCGAAAGTGGCGCCCCGAGGGCACTTCGGCCTGCTGCTGCTGGACGTGGCGGGGATTCTGACGCTGTCGGCTTTGGTGGGTGGTTGCTACTAACAGCGGATGAAGGACACTTCTACTATGGCCCGGGACACCCGATGAAGCCGCACCGCCTCAAGTTGGCGCACCAGCTCGTTGTGAACTACGATCTCTACCGCAAGATGGACGTGTTTGTATGTGGCGTGTGCTCGGCGACTTTGTAGGGCTACTTCATGAGTCTAACACCGCCAATTGCTGTAGGAACCGCATTGGGCGTCGGCGGAGGAGATCAAGGCGTTCCACTCGGCCGAGTACGTCGACTTTCTCCAGCGAGTGAACCCTGTCAACCAGAAAGATCTTGGTGTCGATCTGCAAAAGTGTACGCTTGCGGGAAAGGAGCCGCTACAACTCTGCATGCTCTGATATTTGGTGTTGCGAGCAGTCAACTTGGGTGAGCTGACGGACTGTCCTGTGTTCGACGGAATCTTCGACTTCTGCCGCATTTACTCTGGCGGAACTCTCGGTACGATGGACCAACCTAGTCAGGATGGGCTTGAAGTATCTCATCGTGGCGCCTGCGTGTTTGGTTAGACGCTGCGGTCAGACTCAACCATGGGTTGTGCGATATCGCGATCAACTGGGCTGGCGGTCTGCATCACGCCAAAAAGTCGGAAGGCTCAGGTTTCTGCTACGTCAACGATATCGTGTTGGGAATTCTCGAACTGCTTAAGTATGTTGATGTGTCCGCATCTCAGAAGTCTTGATCCTATTGCTGATGTCTTGACGACGACATAGGTACCACCCTCGAGTCCTCTACATTGATATCGACGTCCATCATGGCGACGGCGTTGAGGAAGCTTTCTACGTCACCGACCGCGTGATGACTGTGTCGTTCCACAAGTACGGCGACTTCTTCCCTGGCACAGGAGACATCAAGGACATTGGTGCAAAAAATGGGAAGTACTATTCAGTCAACTTCCCGCTTCTGACGGGCATGACAGACGAAAGCTACGAGAGCGTGTTCAAACCGGTTATTTCGAAGGTTATGGAGACGTTCGCTCCGTCGGCGGTCGTGTTACAATGTGGTGCTGATTCTCTGACTGGAGATCGTCTCGGCTGCTTCAACGTGACCACAAAAGGTTTGCTTTGCTGGTGTGATTATGTATCTGGTTAGGAGTACTGAGTGTGCGTGGATTTCAAATCTAGGTCACGGTGAGTGTGTTCGATTCGTGAAGAGCTTCGGACTGCCGACATTGGTTCTGGGAGGTGGTGGCTACACTATCCGAAATGTCTCCCGTGCGTGGGCGTACGAAACTTCCGTCCTCTTGGACGAGGAGATCTCGAACAACATTCCGTACAATGACTACTTCGAGTACTACGCACCATCGTTCAAGCTGCATTTAGAGCCAGATCCGGAGCTCGAAAACGCAAACTCGAGGGAGTATCTCGAAGAGTACAAGTACGTTTGCTTCAAGGAAGTAACATTTCTGCTCGCTTGACTTCTAACGCGTCGTCAAAATGTAACAGGATCAAGATCTTTGAGCACCTTCGAGCTCTTGATGGCGCTCCTAGCGTACAAATGACTGAGATGCCGCCGAGCTCAATGCTTCGTGAAGAAGATGAAGACGCAGTCGACCCCGATTCCCGAACAGACAACGACGGCCGCCGCCAGTTGGATGCAGAGTTCTACAAGGACGACAAGGTTCGACCCTATTCCCAACAGTGGGCATCATCAGTTGTCGTGATTGCTGACGCATCATACATTTTTGCAACAAACAGGACCAAAAAGGCAACGAGGAAGAAGAGAACGGAGAGGACGGTTCGACTCAACAAGATGGGGCATTGGCACCAGACGTTGTCCCCATGGAACTTGACTAGAAGATCTTTCGTGTTTCTCAATATGGCTTGTTCTCTTTGGTTGGTCGTCAAACTGCTACGGTGGCGGCGCGGCAGCTTGTTGTGCTTTTCGTACTTTGTCACGCTCAGCCTTCTCGATCTCAAACCTCTTCAGGTCCAGTCGCTGCAAGAACTCTTGCTTCTCGATGTAGCCATCCTTCGTGTGGTGTGTGAGCTCGTCTTCGATGCCTTCCTTCTCCTTGAACTTGTCCCAATCGATCGATGTCTTCTCCATTGTGGAGATCTTCTTCGGTCCATCCAACGACGCCAGCACCTGGTCCAGTTTCTGGCTCTTGGCCGCAGGCGCGATCTTTTTGGAGACGCTGCCAGCAACAAGTCCCATGAGAGCAGTTCCCTCCCCAGTCTGTGTAAGTATGTCTGCTCGCACCTGTACTCTTGGCCGGCAAACTTAACGATCTCCTTGACTTCTTCCTTCGAGCCGGCCGCCGCAATGTCCTTGCGGCTTTTCTTCGTATCCACACTGAGGACAGTCATCTTGAACTCCCGCAGTTTGCGCTTCTTAGGCTGGAAGTGCGCCTTGCCGCTCTTCAGAATCCCCAACAGCTACACGTCAACTAAGTCCATCAGTTCCACACCGATCGCATGTTGGTTGGCTCACGCACTTTCGCCGTCTTCTCGGAAGATCTGACTGAGACGCCCGTGCTTTCGTTCATGTCGTCCCATATCTTGCTTAGCCGCGGGTCCGCTTTGACGCTCGCTGACTCGGTTGGCGTCTGTTGAGCCTCCTCGCCTTGCTTCGAGACGCCAGTGTCGATCTCCGCGTCTACAGCGACCCAGAACGCCGCGCCAACGCACGGTTAGAAGGAACAGACGTCGGCTGCATGCACGGCGAGTTGACTGCAGCTCTCAACGTCGAGACGACTCACCGTCGGGCACGTAATCCTCGTCTTCGTCCGAGGAGCTCATGTTTGCTCTATGCAAATTTCAGTCGTCGTGGTGGTCGCGCAAATATCTGTAATCCGATGCACAAAATTTTGGAAAGCATGTCTCCTGTTTTAGGACGTTGAAGTGGGAACAGCAACCAAGTGCATGAGGGTCGTCCATGGCCATGGCGACGAGCGGCGAGACGGCGACGCGGCGGACCAAGTGGGAGGTCTACGCGGACGAGCACGGGAACATGTACTTCTACAATACGCGCTCGGGCGAGACGGCGTGGGAGCTGCCGCCGGACGGTGCCAGCGACGCGGAGGACGAGGAAAGTGAGGAACCGACGGAAGACGTCTCGTCCAACCAGATCCGCGACGACGACGGCAACGAGCTGCGGCTCACGCTCGTCCGACCCAAGCACTCGCCATACCAAATCGCCGTCGAAGTGATCGAGACGACGCTGAGTCTGCTGGATGCGGTCGAGTCTCGTGTGGAACACGAGCTCGCGACGAGCCAGAAGAAGAAGAAGAAGAAGAAGCGGTTTGTCTCCGCCGCAGCGGAGAAGCGCGCGAGGAGAAACGAAGAGATCCGAGCCAAGAAACTCAAGCGCGAGCGGCTCTTGGCCATGACGAGATACATGAATATCCTGATCCCGCCCGTCACGACGGCGTCGGCTGCTCTGGACGGCAAGCGACCCGTGGGGGCGCTGTTCTCCCGAGAGGACGCACGCCAGTGGAGACTAGAGAAGGAGGTCCAGCAGATCCGCCAGCGGTACGCCGGGCGGAAGCAACGAGACCTGCATCATAACCAAGTCTACGCTCGCGCAGCCCACCATCAGTTCCTCAAGCGGTTCCGCACCGAGCTCATGAGCCACTTCATTGCGCAGATCCCGTACAGCTCCGAGCTTCAGCAGCAACGTATTCTGCTGCTCACAACGCCACAGCAGCTTGTCGAGATGGAGAGAAAGCGCCGCGAGACACTTGAGCCCGAAATGGTGGAGAGATACGAAGCGGACAAATTGAATCGAGAAGAATCGACAATCAAAAATATGCAAAAGGTGTTCGTGCTCGCAGACACAGGCGCGAGCGGCTCAGTGCATTTGCTGCAGGCACTGTTCACTGTTTTTTCTGATGAGTGAGATTGCTTACTGTAGAAATTTTGACCACGTTGGCTGACTCGATTTGTTGTAGGCGAGCGCAGAAATTTGCAAGCCAAGTGAAAGGACTGGCTGAGCTCGTCAGCAGTGCCGAAATACAGCGATTTGTTGTAGATTTCGTGTCAGAGCACCTCCCGAGAGAAGCTGCAATGAATTTAATCGACTTTTTCGAGTTTGTCCAGACGATCGAAGAGGTGGTAGAGCACTACACGAGTGTCAAGGTAGCGGTCAAGGAAGCAGAAGCGGAGATTGCGGCCGCGATTGAGGCATCTTCGAACGGATCACGAGGTGGGAGCAGTCTGCTGTGTGCGCGACTCAACATGGTCTCGACAAAGAAAGTCGAGCAAGAACTGGCAGCTCTCCAGGCCACTCAAACAGAGTTGGAGACGAGAAAACAAAAAGAAAGCGCAGTGCCGTTCTACGACTGCAGCGACGCGCTATTACTCGCAATGGCAAAGGAAGAATGGGAGAAACATCATCACCACCGCTATATTCAGATTGAAAAAGACTTGCCTGTGTACTGCTGCTTGTGCCGACGAAGAAAATGGGAGTTGTGGAGGCAGGAACTGGAGCAAGAGGAGAGCTTCTTTCGGTCGGGTTATGCAACACGATATGCGCTGAAGATGAAGTCAGAGGAGTTGCGTCTCATCTACGAACAGGAAAGCGACATCCGTGGCGGAGTTGATGATACGAATTCTACTGTCGAGGTAGCACCAACGTTGTCTGTTTCTCGCTCACCACTACTGGAGGAAACCCTTTACATTTCGTCAGCCAGCTTCCAACCCAGTAGTGACGACGAAAGAGTTATCGTACAGATTGTACGGACACTGGTAGTCCTCACGGAACGTGTCCACTCCGAAGACATAGTCAAAACACCAGGAGAGAGACCAACACACCAGCGGCGACCACAGGCCAAACAACTTCAAACTGGATCACCACGAAAGAAAAAGAAGACGGCGTTAAAATCGAAGGGTGGCAACCAAGACGTCGACGATGAAGATAGCCTGGACGAAGTGCAAGTTGCAATGAAGCAGTTTGAGAATGAGGAACGCGAGCGCAAACTCCTTCTCATGGAAGACACTGCCATGCATATCTATCTCGAGCGGTCGAGACGCCACGTAGAGCGACCACTACTACTCCAGGAGGATGCTGCTCATAACGCCTACATCCGATTGCTCAGCCACTGTGTCGACTCGTGCTCAATATTGTATCGCCTTCAGTTTGAGAGATGTTTATCGTTTAATCCTCCACAGCATCTCGTGGTGTTGATGAATGACAATGCCCAAGCTGATGCGATAGGAGAGTTGCCATGCCGTCGACTGGTTCTTCATACCGTGCCTTGCCGGAGTGAACAAGAAGCAGCGTACGTTAGCGAGCAGATCCGATCAACTCGCCAAAATCTCAAGAGCCCTTTCGTCGGCTCTATCGACAGCAGCTCCAAACATCAGTACCAGTTCTTCGCAGAATCTGGGATGCTTGTCGAGTGCTGGCCAGTCTTGTTTGTCGTGGAGCAATATTTTCCGTGCGGGACGTGGGGTGAAAATTTCGTGAAGGTTGTTGAAGAGAAGCAGTTTGCATCATACGCGGAAGCGGAGCTCAGAATTATCCGCACCTTCCGCTCTGCGGCTGCCGGGCTAGCAGCGATGCATTCATGCGGTATTCTACACCTGAACTTCAATCTCGGGAACATGTTCCTCCGTGAGCAAATGGCTATAGACAGTGAGAACTCGGTCGACCGAATTCTGATTAGCGGTATGCTCTCTTGGAAGCGAGGCTACCACGAAGGTCAGCTCCAGTCAGGGGACATGGCGCATTGCCTGAACCCGGCGATCACTCCACCAGAAGCAACAGTAGGCGCGCCAGTGTCAAGCAAAACAGACTCATGGATGGTTGGCTGTGCATTGTACGAAGCGTTGATGATCTGGCAACGGAACGAACTTCGGATCCAAGGCATCAGGAATGACCATGACCTGGAATCACCAACGGTGGTTCGCCTTAAGAAGTTCACCGACATCTCCCGTGAAATTCCTCTCTCCACGAGCGCGTCTTTGAGATCATTGCTTCGAATGCTACTCCAGCCAAATCCGTCGCAGCGACCCCAAATGAGCCAGGTTCTTGACATACTGAGCTTTGCTGGAAAGAAAGTTTCGTAGCATCTTATTGTTCGCGTCGACGGGCAACGGTGGCGTCTTGTCCAAGCACGTCTCATGTGGTCCACAGGCTGCGTCTCTTCATGGTCTCCAACAACTGATGAGTCGCGTCGTCTCGGCGTACCTCGAAACCTGACCCTCTCAGCTAAGTATGAGGCGTCTCTTCCAGCTCGTACTATCGCTGAAGTGTCTCGGAACAACCACGATAGTTTGCTCAATCCACGTCGGGTTTGCTCAGAGCGATGGAAGCGGCGAGGTCTGTGACGCTACGAGAACTCTTCCAGGCAGCCCAGCAGAACGATTTCCAGGCCGTCGGAGACTACTTGCAGGTCTTGTTTGACGAGGCGGCAGACGATGACCAGCCCAGAAGTGCCGGATCCCGATCCCAATCGCTGAAGGTCGCCGTGGTGAAGTCGCTTCTTGAGCTCAAGACTCGGAACACACTCCTCCACTACGCGTGTGACAACGGAAACATCGAAGCGTGCAAATTCCTCTTGATGTGCGACGGCATGACGGACGCTTTTCTCAACGAGCCCAATGCGTTTGGCCACACGCCCTTGTTCTACGCTGCGAGCAGTGGCAAGCTTCCGCTCGTCAAGTGGCTTATCTCCAACGGTGCAGATATTGACATGGATTACAGCGACCGAGACGACGTTGCGCCACGAGACGGAGACTTTGGTAGCTTCACACCGTTGCAAATCGCTTGCTTCAAGGGCCACGAAGACGTCGTTAATTTTCTGGTGGAGTGCAACGCGTCGCTTGCAGGGACGGCGCGGAATGGAAAGACACCGCTCCATTTTGCAAGCTCTCAGAACCACAAGCAGATCGTGAGAATCCTTCTGGAGGCAGGTGCGGACGCTCACGCATGCGATGACCAAGGAAAGACCCCGGTCGATGTCGCTCCATCCGCTCTGTTGCCGATCCTCCTTCCTGAAGATCACGACGTAGGCCAAGGCAACGAAGATGAAGATGAGACTTTGGAAACAAATCGTGGGACCCCTGACGATGACGACGATGATGATGGTTTTGGAGGCGGAAATTATGGTGGGTCGATGACAAGCATACGCAACGTGTTTGGAGCTGATATCGCGCGCCAGTTCCGCCACAAATCGTGGAAGAACCGAGTGCAAGCGATCGGAGATGCGACCATCGTGCTGCAAAACACTACTAATAGCAGTGGTAAAACCATCGGCAAACTGTTCGACGGTGGTTGTGAAATGATCGCGATGGCCCTCCAGGATGCAGTTTCACAGGTCGTTTCGATTTCATGCACAGGCTTGCTTAAAGGTGTGTTCAACGCGGCCATGGGCGGTGGGATCAAAGACTTCCACACTGCCAGTTTCCACGAGGAGCACCCGCTAATAAAGAAAATATCGGACCTCCTGCTTCTCCGCGGCGCAGGTTCAAATGAAAAAGACGCAAGTGAGGCTGTCGCATCGTTGCTCTTCTTGATCTGCAAGAGCTCAGACATCACGCGGTATTTGACGTCCCATATATCTGGGATCATGCAGTCCACACCATCCGCCGGCGTCACCAATACCCCCATAAAAGGCGCCGAAGGTGGTAGTTCTACTACGACGTCGTGGCGGTTGCAGCTTGTCGCAATAAAAATTCTCAACACGGTTGCGAGCCAGTACCGTCTGGACGACACTGCCAGTGGAATGAACTTCAATGACGCGATCAAAATCAGCACGTCTGCGCTTGAGAATGCGAGTGTTCACGTCCGCTCGGCCTCGATTGATTTACTTGTTCAGTGCTTGCTTATCCGATGCGAACAATCAGGTGAGTGACTTCGTCACACTCTTGAAGGATAACGAATTCAGCTTTGTCGATGATGCAGATGTGACGGGTTCGGTGGATTCCATCTTTGATCAAATGAAGAGCTGGAGCGAAGCGATATTCAAGCAGCAGAACCTAGTACTGAAGCCTTCGATTCAGGCGAAAATCAACAACGGTTTGAAGAACGCGTTGCAGCAGAGCAAGAGGCTGAATGGCTCTGCATCTACGGCATCACCTCGGGGAGACCAAACGGAGCGACGAGGATCCACGAAAAATTCTTTGCCACTCGAAATGCCATCCGCCGTAGCTGGCGCAGCTTCACCACGAAGCAAGGGAGCCCAGAAAGAAGACGATTTACCGTATGCAGAGCCGATCCAAGAGCAGTTTAAAGAGGAAGCTGCACCAGTGTTAGCCTGCTTTGGCGAAAAGCTGACGCGGTGTTTGTTCTCCAATGCATGGGCACCGCGAGTTGAAGCGTTGAGTTTGCTACAGTTCCAAGTCGAGTCCAAGCTCATCCAGTTCCGTGATGGCAAAAAAGCTGAGTTGCTTCGCACGGCAATGCAGAAGACTCTCCTCTTAGCTCTTCAAGACCGGGTTAATTCGGTGTATGAAGCAGGTGTCGCACTGCTCACGGAGTTTGCGATCGTGCTGAACTCGCACACCGCATCCACGCCTTCTCATCGACCAATCGCCCAAGATATCATCCGACCGATGATTCCTCGATTACTGACAAAACTTGGAGACACGAAGGCAAGACTTCACGTCATGACGGAAGATGCGCTGTTGTTGCTGTCGCGCCAAGAGACTTCGCTTGGTCCTGAGTTCATCGTCGACGAGATGATTGCGTCGGATCGAAACGTGTCCGTGCAGTCAATGTCCCCAACATACATCAGCAACAAGCTCTCCATCGTCTCCAAGCTTATCCTTGAGTTTGGAGTGAACGAGGCCAACGACCAAGTGGGATTGCTTCCAATCAAGCTCGTGCTCCAGCCAGCACTTCAAGTGTTCGAGCATCGAGATCCAGCAGTTCGCCAAGTCGCGTTACAGATCGTGGGGGATGCAGTCAAATGTGCCCGCGCCGCTGCGATGCCGTTTCTAGACGCCTTAGCTCGAGCATCTCGCCAGAAGATTATCGCGAAGCTGGTTGAGAGAGGTGTACTGGAGGCTGATTTGCTGATGGACGAAATCGACGATTTTGAACTAGCTACAGGTGATCCCACACTGAGACCAGGAACTAGCTTTGGTGTCCGTCCGCCGACAGCTTCGGGGTCATCAACTAAGCACCGTCCAGCGCTATCTAGCACGTCACTTTCAAGTGCCCCTCCTTCAACTAACATGACGGCCATATCCTCACAAGGACCAGCATTGCCATATGGTACCGCTCTAACCAAAGATCAGGAATCCACGTATGCAAACCTCATTGGCTGCTTCGGAGAGGAGTTAGTGCGATGTCTCCTTGATAAAGCATGGGCACAGCGCGAAGCAGCGATTCGAGAGGTAGAGCGACTGGTCGTGTGTACTGCAAATGGAAAACTGCCGACGGAAAAAGCACTCGCGAAAACACCAGACACGCTTCGCACCCTCTCGCAGTGCATTGAGCTTGGTCTCAATGACACCGTCGCCCGCGTGTTCCAGTGTACGTTGCGACTCTGCCAGCTGGTTGCAATCGAGTTTGTGCCCAGCGTCCAATCCGGAAGTGAAAACGACATCATCGACAGTTTCCTGGAGCATACCGCCACTGCCGCGCTTCAAAAGTTTGGTGACACGAAGCAACGTCTTCGAGCAGATTGCGTTACATTGCTCCACTCGCTGGCATCGCTCACCCATGTGGGGCAGAAGCGTATGTGCCGCATTTTGGCCAGCAAGTTCACACAAGCCGTCGAGGCATCGCCATCTTCTGTCTTTGCATCATCGCCGCTCGTCGGCGCCGAGCTTTTCAAGCTCTTCGCAGTTCTCATTCGCGACTCATATGCCTCTCCATCTGCTCCTGCGCACTTGGGGCCAGAGTTTGGAGAGATTCTGCGGCTTATCGCTGCGGCCTTCGAGAACAAGCATGTCGACGTGCGCAACGCAGCCATAGATGCATACACTACCATTTACGACGTTACCAATGGCGGTGCTTCGACTCCCGATTTGAACCTGACTGAGTTTCTCTCACACGTAAAGCCTGCCATTCGGGATGCGATCACACGAAAGGTAGTCCAGCACACTAAACTATCTCTTCCGGAAGGAGATCGCGGCGATAGCCGAGAAGGTCACGAGATTGATAGTTCCAGACAACAGCCTTTGGCGTTGGATATCAACAAACTCCGTCATGTTTGCTCGAAAGAAATCACAGAGCTGCTCACGTCTCCGTCCGCAGGACAGCGGTGCTCAGGCGTTGACAAGCTCATGGCAATGTTTGCGGAGTCGCCTCGAAATCCTCAGTTCAAAGGAGCTTGGGAGATCTCGTGCCTTCTTGTCAAGCAGTTGCTTTTGGACGGCACTCCAGGTGTCTGTCTAGCAGCGTTTCAGCTACTTCGGTTGATTGCGGACCCGCCGACCACCACTTGCGAGTACAGCATTCCGTGGGGCGAGTGGGGCGTACACCTGATTCTCGGTTCCACTATTCGTAGCGTGATCCAACAAAGTGCGAACAGCAGTGTACGCGTGCGAACTCACGTGAAAGCGATCTTGCAGCTCGTGGCCAGAAAGAGTTCAGCGGGCAGGAACGCCGTTTGTAACGCACTACTTAGTGCTCCTGAACAACGGGATCTGTCGAATGAGCCATCAAAACGACTGCGCAAGATCGCGCTATGCAAACTTCGATGGCAGTGGATGCTGCGATTAGAAATGATGCTTGAGCTCTTGAACAAGCGAGAGTCGACGGCCACATCAACTGCTGCGACCACACCATCACTGTCACGTCGGAAGTCGTCATCGAGCGGAACGAAGATGGCGAGTGATTCCTTAAGCATTGAAAATGTCGTCCCGTTTCTCGGCTCCTGCATGGTTCATCCCAGTCTGCTGATGCGCAACGCATTGCGAAAGATCATGACAGTCATCAAGAACCAGTCTCCTGGCGCCGCAGATGAAGTGCTTCGCTTCGTGCAGCAAGAGTGCTCACCCTCTTTACAACGTCGGCTGCAGCCTTTGCTAGCCGATGACGATGGCGAGGGCGACAATAACACTAGCCACGCGGACCATTTCAATGCTGAAGATACAACCGTCGTCCGCGGGAGTCGAGCATCCCACGTCCGACGCATAGCCGCCCTGCGGCCCCCTCGATCAGTGCCCATTGAAGAAAAGAGCATGGAGGTTGACGTCTTCCCTCCTCCACATTCTGCGCCAGGGAAAAGTCGACGCTCTCTGCAAGCGGATGATGATGAGTTTGATGACTACGTAGTTAAACACAAGACGTCGACGGAGAAAGATACACGTGGCCAACCACAACAACCGCAGGCTCCAATTTGGCTTAGCAACGCGTCTCATAAAAGCTCCGACATGGGCCAGAGCAGCAAGAGAGCAAACAACGAGGCCCCAGAATCAAGTTACAAGCCGATAGGTATCAGTGTAGGGGGTGGCGCGGCTAACCTCGTCAAAGTGCGTCGGAAGTCCAGCATTCGAAGCAACAACGGCGATGATGACGACTTCTCCGCCCCACCGATGAGAGCCCAACGCAGCGGCTACTAGACACGATGGCTGTGCTCACAGCTTTCAGATGTCATTGAACACAAACGTCGAACTGGTAGATATACTTGACTGTGAACTGACTATTCGAGCTCGATGGGGTCCGTTCTGGAGCCTCGTGCAACGGCTTTCCCTTCGTCGCCATTGTCTTCACGCTTACGCTTGGCCTCGGCACGCTGGTTCACCGCTGCGTCGAAGCAGAAGGTCGTAAGTAGCCCAAAATGGTCGGACGCCCAGACGCCGTCGGCTATCGGCTCGGTCCCGACTATCTCAATCTTCTCAAAGACGTGTGGCTGACTCTCGGTTGGGCGTCCGGGATAAAAGTACACGCGGTCAAGCCGGCTCTGGTACGACCGGTTCTGAATCATCGTGTTTTTCCTCCCGTCGTACGTGTACCCGTTCTCTTCAGTGTTGCCGTCCACCGAGAGCCAGAGATCTTTCCACTTTGGCGGGAGTCCTAGCGAGGCAGCGTGGGGAGTCTCCCGAGCATCATCCCCAGTTGTCGTTTTCTCCTCAGCCTCGTCATTTCCACTTCCCACTATTGCAGACCGGCGGACGGCCTCTTTCTCGCTCTCTGGCATGGCCGCGTGGCCCAGGAAGCAGTCTTTGTGGTACCACATCGTGA
Source organism: Pythium scleroteichum (assembly GCA_023335855.1). Taxonomy (NCBI): domain Eukaryota; phylum Oomycota; class Peronosporomycetes; order Pythiales; family Pythiaceae; genus Pythium; species Pythium scleroteichum. The sequence continues at coordinate 43,714 of JAADVR010000174.1, forward strand.
TTTCCACCACTTTCCCGTTCGGCAGGCGGTCTTTGGCGGCTTTGCCGACGCGAACGGCGCCTTTCTCGATCAGCTCGCTGCATTCTCGGCACTTGGACCGGCTCATCTTGGCCTCTTCGACCGTGATCTCCTCGGCCGCGCAGCGCGGGTCCAGCAGCTTCATGTCCCCGCGGATGAGATTCGTGTCGCCCATGAGGACCGCGCCGAGACACTTGTCTGCGCTCGCGTCGACGCGGTCGGAGAGGAACTGGAGGCTTTGCTTGAGCTGCGAGACGCGCTCGCGCTTGAACTGCGGCAGGCTCTCGAGGTGGGACGTGCCCACGAACAGCGTCCGCCCGGGCGCGACCTCGACCTGGAACGCCAGCAGCTCGCGGCCCATCCCGGTGTTGGCGAACGGCAGCGTCTCGAGCGCGAGCACGGGCAGCGCGCTGAAGAGCACGACGAAGTAGGCCTCCGAGAACGGCGGCGCCGTGTCGACGCTGCAGTCGTAGAACTGCGACCAGCGCTGTTTGCGCAGCAGGGCGAGCGAGTCACGCGTGACTTCCTGGAAGCCAATAACCGCCGGTCGCAGCCGCTCGACGAAGCCGCCGATCGCCCGCATGCGCGCGACCATCGCCAGCGGCTCGAACCAGAGGTTGAACGTGAGCAGTCGCACGACGTGCTCGCGCGATTTTGACGGCGCTGACACGGCGGCAGACGGGACATCAGACGCCTTCGCAGGCGCAGGGCGTGAGAGACCCGCGGCGCGCGCGATGGCGGCAGCAGCAGCAGCGGCGGCGGCGGGCGTTCGTGTTGGCGCCATTTTATGGTAATCAGTGAGGAAACCTACTGGTTTTAGAGCATCTGTTTTCGGAATATTGGGAATTCGGGTGTCCTGTGGAATTTGATGTTTTACAGAGGCAAGAAATGTAATTGTAGAGGTTTTCTATGCCGGGAAACGTCACACTGGCGGCCAAGGTTGAAGATGGCGGACAAGTCGACACCGGAAGCAGCTTCTGTGACGCCGCTGTCCGTGGATACGACGCCCCCAGAGCCGCTAGGAGCGCCGCATCGCATTGCGCCGGACGCAGCGCTCGAGGCTGCGCGTGGAGCGGTCTCACCGGGCACTGAAGTTGTCCGGAAAGCCTCGAACGAGTGGGCGAGTCCGCGCAGCGTCGGTCGTCGTGGTACGCCGCCGCCCGCGCCTCGCCGTGTCAGCCGTACAGAAGAAGAGCTCTCTGGACTCGGCTTATCGCCCCGGCCACGCACGCCGGCGCAAGTGCTGGCGAGCCGCGCGCAGGCGGCGAAGGCATCGAGTCTCTCGCAGGCGACGACGACCACGATGGCGTTGACCAGTGTCAACGGGGGGAAGACCGATTTGGACGGCTCTGATCCGGAGCATGTGGTCGAAGGAGATTCATTTGCCCTCGACAGATCGAGCGAGGAGAGCGGCGAGATGGTTGGGATGGAAGGGGCCGATTCGCGTCGTGAATCTGTTTGGTCGGTGGCCTCGGATGCTGAGGACGGCGAGCTGCGGAGGGAGGAACGGGTGGACACGTCGACCGTAGACGAGGGGTCCATGTACAACGACGAAGAGGATGAGGATGTGGACCACGACTCAGTCAGGACCTCTGACGAGTACGTCAATATCCACGAGAACGACGACGAGGACGATCGTGACGACCAGCATCAACGCCACCTCACCACCGACGAGTCACTGACGCCGGACTCCACGCCACCTCCTACGCCATTGCTCTTCGCTCAGCCACCACCAGCTCTCACGAACGACTGGGTCAGGTACGTGACCGAGAGCGGCCATGAGTACTACTTCAACACCAGAACACAAGTCTCCCAGTGGACCCGTCCTGAGACGATGTTATCGCCAAGAGGAATTGTGGCTACTACTGTTGAGGAAGAGGAGGCGGATGAGGAGGATTTCGCTCCTGAGAACCAAACCGACACTGTCTACACGTCACCGGCTCCAGTCCATGCATACGTTCCTGCGGTCCGTCCAAGTTTTGCCGCCGCATCCTTCTTGGAAAGTCTGTTCATAGCAGTGTCGAAGAACGACGAGACGGCCCAACTGCAGGCACTTCTTCGGTACAACATTGACGTGAACGCGATAAATGCATCAGGTCTCACTCCTTTGCACGTCGCTATCCAGCACGGTAATGCTCGCGGTGCCGCAATGTTGCTTGACTACGGAGCACTAGTGGATGGTCCATCTCATGAGAATCCTGCGGAAGTAATAGGAATGTATACTCCAGCTGGATCGACTGAAACTCCTCTCGTAATGGCGTGTCGTACGAATCACGCAAGTCTGGTGCGGCTCCTTGTTCGATACGGCGCCTCGATCTATACTCGAGATGGCGATGGAAACACTGTGCTACACATCGCGATTCGATCCTGGAGTGACGAGGTACTGAGTTGTCTGTTGGAAATAGACACCATGGCAACTATTATCAACCTGAAGAATGCAGATGAGGAGACACCGCTGCATCTCGCAGCCCGCCATGGGAATGCCAATGCAGTGAAGCCGCTACTACAACGAGGGGCATCAACGGACGTTGAAGACGCACAGGGACGCACGCCACTGGTCGTCAGTATCATGGAGAACCGAGTCGACTGCGTACAATTGTTACAAAATGTGCACTGGGACGATCCTCAAGGATATCAGGCCCGAAAGCGTGAAAACGAGCCAGCGATGTATAATTCTGATTCAAAGCAGCAAGAGCTTGGAAAGAAAAGCACTGAGGAACTTGACAACCTCCGCGTATATCTTATACATCTACTGCAGCACACTCCGACTGATGGGGTGCTGTTGTCGACGATCTACCAGTATATTGAGGCCGTGCAGCACGAACTCGCGATGAATTCTGTGATGCAAGAGGTACGCGAAGTTCTCATCATTTAAGGACTTTGCACTGAACTCTGTGTTGGGGAGCAGGAATCTCGTCGAAGAGAAGAGAACCTCTTAACTCAAATTGATAAGTTGACAAACAACGAGTCTGCAACGACGAATGATCTAGCCAAGGTACCGAAACCGCGCCTCTTTGTTCGCACTTATCTTCCGAATTGATTCTAAGCAATGGTATCAGGAGAGAGAGGAGAACGAGCGTCTGCGGCAGCAACTAGAATTGAAGGAAGTTGAATTCAATTCGCTTCATGGTGCATACGAGAGTTTGTCGTCTCGGTCCATGATGCTCGAGTCAATTGCCCGCAGTTCCCAGGACAAGCTGCGGCGAGAACGAGCCGAGTTTGTGCGGCAGGAGGAGTACTGGAACCAAACAATCGAAAACAGCCTACGTGAGAATGCTGCTCTCCTCGAATCGCTTCATTCGCAACAACAAGGGTGGCAAGGCCACGCGATCGATCGTATGCCGCAAACGAACACAGCTTATGGACCCGGCTATGATGCACATCAACACCAAGTCTATGAGGGAAGTCAAGTGCAGAGTGAACTCACGACGTACGGAGACCCAAGCGCCTCAACAGCTTTTTTCGATCAAACATACAGTCCAAATCAGTCTTACGGAAGCGCGTATCACGACGAGCAAGAGGCACAATCCAAAACTTTGATCGCAGCGTCAGCGTCGACGACGTCTGCAAAGAGTGAACCTGAACGTCCTGTCTCACCAGAGCGTGTGGACGCTGTCTGGAGTCGTTTTTTTGAGAACATGTCACGAGTGAGTGAAGTAAATGCGGCGACGTCGCAGCGAGGCGCCGTGTTATCACCCAACCAAAGTGTGACCGCATTACTCCCACCAGCAGCTGCTGTGTTTGAGGTGATACGTAAAGCCAACAATGACCGTCTCCGCCAATTACTGCTCAGCGGCATATCGCCGAATATCCGTGATATTGGAGAGAAAGGAACACCCTTGCATCTTGCATCCGAAGTTGGTGATCTTGATGCTGTTATGTTGCTTTGTGAGTATGGAGCTGACGTGGAAATTCGAGACGAAAACGGCAACACTCCACTGCTTTTGGCCTGCTCTCAAGGCCATTTTGAGTGCACCAAGTTTTTGCTCCAGAGTGCTGCCAACCACTCCGCAGTTAACGCCAGTCGAGATACTGCGCTCCACCTCGCCGCGTGGGATGGTAGCTTCGAATGCGTGGAAATCCTGCTCGATTACGGTGTTGACGTATTAGCTCGAAACTCGCTCGGACTGACAGCATTAGCGAACCTGAAGACGAGATCCCCATTGCGCCATCGCTTTGATGATCTTGCAGCAGACCATCCTATGGCCAAAATACTGGTGATGCTCGACGAGGCAGAGCGCATGGAGTCCGTACGTACATCACCAACACACGATGTTTATTAATGAGGGCTCAGGTACGATGGTGTTTGGCAGGATGACATGAACGATCCATCGTCAATCGGATCGAAGGCAGTGCCTAGTAAATCACTGCCGGTGCAGCCTTCTGTCCCCAAGGGAGGCTCGGACTCGAAGGGGAAACCTGCCAGCAATTTGTCTTGGGGGGTGAGTAATGTCTCTGCATTGTCTCTCTCCGTATCATTAGCCTTGGAGTCTGATATGAATGCCTGTGTTTGCGTGTAGCGCTGGATATTTGGCTCGGTGTTTGGCTCTGAGAGCGCGCCAACTCGCGCCGATGACGTCTCGGACGACGAAGACAGCAAAAGCGACTTCGAAGAAGCCCAGTCGAGCCCGCCAAAGCTCGATTCGTCGGTGCTCCGTGGCTACGAGGACCTCCGTCCACCGCCAGAGATCGCTGCCGAGCTTCGTCGTAAACCTCTCAGTCCGTCGTCCGAGCCGCTTCCTCCTCCCCCACCCGACGTGTTGGAGGCGTTGGAAAGACGCAAATCTGGCACGCTCTTGTCGCCCAGCCATTCGGCCGTGCGGTTCGCGTCAATCTCCGCGACCAAAAAGCCGCAGTTGACGACGCCCACGACCGTACGGTCTCGCTACGTGGACACGTTTAACAGTCCATAGGGCGATTGATCTCCAGCCAACCATCGCAGGTGAGCTGCGGGGGTGTAGCCATCTCAGCGCCACTTCAACAACAGTATTGATTTAACAGCACTGTCAAACGTGTTCCGTGTCCTTCCAGGAGCGAAACGCTGCACGCACGCACGGGCTGTTTCGTTAAAAACCGGACGACGTTTCGTCTACGCGGAGGTCGAGGATTCTTTGGAGCCGATTCGTTTCTTGTCACGCCATGGGCGCTGGACAAAAGTCCGCGGAGCTGTTCGCGAGCTGTTCTCGTTTCTTATGTACTGTCAAGTCAGCACGGCTCCGTCGCGGCTGGAGAAAAGAGCGAAAAAGAAAATTACGGACGACGACTCCACGCCACTGCGTGTCGCACTGTGGCGACACGCCAACAGTCGACGAATCGTCGGACGCAAGAGGGTTGGATCCCAAGCGTTGGCTCCATGGGTTGCGGTGGGCGACCGCCTCGTCAACCGCACAGGTTGGTTGCTCCTCGTCATCTCTTCGTTGGAACTTCAAAGTGACTTTTTATTGGTGGAAATACACACATGAGTTTTATTCCGTCCAATCCGATGGCGTTCAGAGGGTTCCAGTCGTTTCGCCGTTGGATTTCCTCACATTTTCTGTCAGATAAATGACGCACTGAACATCATGAAAATTTCGTATCCCGGTCTCTGCATCCTTGGGAGAGTATAAATTACGAATCTAGAAGTAACATACGCCGTAAACTACCATAAGTTTTCCAGTTGGATCAGCGGTGCTGTTCGACTGTGACACCAACGTTCTGGACAGACTCCGAATGCTGCACGCACTCCGGATTCTATTCGTCCCAACGTCCAAGCGTCGCCACCGCGGAGCTCATTTCCGGATCGCATTAGGCCGTCCGGGCGAGGCCTCCAATCCCATCCAGTCCAGAGCAGATCCGTCCGGAGCCGTCCAGTAGCGCTCTGCCCGAGAGGTCGCGATCCGCCATGGCTGCGCAAGAGAGTCCAAGGCCCAGCAACCAGCGCGAGACGGTCTCTGTCGCGCCACCGTGCGTGCCCATGCCCATGCGCAAGGCTGCGACGCTCGGCGCGGACCCGGAAGACATGGTACTGCTGCGCGAGAAGCTCAACCAGATCGCCGTCGGCCGAAGATACTCCGGTGACAACCAGCTCGACCACATGGACGACAGCGGTGGCGAGGAGGACTTCTCGAGGCGACGGCCCGCAGCGGCAGGCGGCCACTTTCGCATGTTCTTGCCCTCCGGCGACCGCCCGTCGACGCCACCGTCGTCGCCGCAGCCGCGCGATGTGCTGCGCAAGCAGCTTCGACTCAAGAGCCACACACCCAGGTCCGTCTTTTACACGCCCCAGCGCTCGCTGAGCTCCGAGGACAACAACAGCGACACGGCGTCGGACGAGCCGCTTGATGGTATGTGTGTGGACGCCATTGAGATCTCGCCGTTGCCCGAGGGCGTCGAAGGCCTCCACGGACTTCCGACGCATCCAACAGTACGGCTGTCCGTGCCCGAGCACTTGCGGGTGCGCACGTCGTCCTACAATATGCTCACCAGGTGCCCCGAGGGATTGCGCAAGCGGAAGTCAGTCCACCGAGATGATAAAGACCTCGAGATCGACGGCCACTCGGTGGTCGCGCCGCTCAAGAAAGTGTCGAGCCAGGTCAACGTGCTCAGCGCAGCGGCGTCGTCTCCAGCCTCGAGCTGGGACGACTTTGGGAAGGGTGGACCGGCCCAAGACGAGGAAATGGAGGATGTCGGGCCCGACCCGTCCGACAGTCCTCCTTCGTGACGCGGCGGAAGCGTCTGCATCCACTGAAAAAGATTGAGCGGAAATGGCGTTGGCCACGCACCACCTCTGCTTCGGCACCTTGAGAGCGAGATGTTCGATCCCCAGCAACCGCTCCCACCGCAAAGGTTGCGAGATGGTCGTCGCCAGCACCGCCGGTTGGGTTAGATTAGAGGTTCTGCGTCCAGCGCCCCCAGCGACAACATTCCAACGACTCGGCGCATAGTTTGTAGTGATTTGAGATCCTGCGTGTGTACACCTCGTCGTATATTTTCTCTCAAGAATTCAAATATGGTAGCAGTGGCAAATGACGATGTTTCCTCTTGCTTCGCCTTTTCCGTCTGCTACGTCTCGAGGCTTAGAAGTTGCCAAAGCTGCTGAATGGGTTGTGCTGTTGCTGCTGCTGTTGCTGCTGCTGGCCCATGCCGGGGTTCATGCCTCCCATGCCCATGTTGCCCATCATTGGTCGGGGTTGCTGCACGCCGCCCATGCCGCCCATCTGCATACCTCCCATGGGCTGCATTCCACCCATACCTCCCATGCCTCCCATGGGTTGTTGCATGCCGCCCATTCCCATGCCACCCATAGGTTGCTGCATTCCGCCCATGGCACCCATTGAGCCCATGCCCATACCACCCATAGGCTGCTGCATGCCACCCATGCCCATGCCCATACCCATTCCGCCGGCGTTCATTGGAGGTCGAGGACCGCCCATCGGGTTCATACCATTGTTCCCGAAAGAACCAGTTCGGTTTGGCATTCCGGCAAGCGTATCCAATCCGCTGAAACTGTTCTGCGATTGTCCTGGAGCACCTGGACGAGAGACGCTTCCTGGAGCAGAAGAAGACTGAGACGTACTGGGGCCGAGGTTGCTGAGGTCGAATAGACTAGAGCCAGCGCCCCACGCATCGTTACGAGTTGGGTCAGCGGGCTTGGAGTTGGAACCAGTTCGAGACTGCTGCTGGGCACCACCCATGCCAGGGTTGGAGTTCGTTCGCGCTTGCATCGAGTTCTGCATGCCGCCCATCGGGTTCTGCATACCGCCCATACCACCCATTGCACCCATCCCGCCCATTGCACCCATTCCTCCCGTTGCCATCGCCTGCTGAGCACCGCCAAACTGACCACCAAAAGGAACCGAGCTGCCGAAGCTTCCTGTCTGGGACTGGCCGAATCCCGAGGCTGAGGGAGCTGCTGCCGACTGTCCGAAGGCATTCATGCCACCAAATCCCTGTTGCTGTTGTTGTTGCTGCTGTTGCTGACCAGGCGGGGCCGGGAAACCACTGAATACTGGGTTCGACGAGGCTGCTGGTGGAGTGGGGCTACCAAAAGCATCGAAGGCCGAGGTGGCAGGTTGCTGTGGAGCGGTTCCAAATGAGTTGAAAGTCTGCTGAGCAGGAGCAGCAGCGGGGACTGCAAATGGATCAAATGAGCCACCTACGCGGGAATAAATGAGAACAGCATCGAGTCAGCGGAAGTAGAAAGTCTATTACCCGAGGCGTTGGTCGTTGTGGTCGTAGGCGCGCTGAAGAAGTCATCATCAAGAAGCGAAGGTGCTGCAGATGGTCCCTTCGTAGCAGGAGACGATGCTTCTTCCTCCTGCAAGATTCACACAGAACATGAGGCTCAGATTTAATACAATGTGACGGTTTCATATTGGGTCGGACGCACTTCCTTCTTTTTGCTGCTCTTCCTGCGAGACGAGGCCGTTCGGCGGCTCCTGCTGGTCTGCAACAACGCTGGTTGTCAGTCTGTAACTCACAGATATTATCACCACTGAAAAACACGCACCTCCTCTTCCTCTGATTCGGACTCGTCCCGACTCTTTTCTCGGCGACCACTACGGCCACTGCGGTAATCGTCCTGCTCGTCGGCATATCGACTCGAATACCCCTTGTCACGCTCATCATTGCGGTCGGAGCTTCCTCCAAAGCCGCCACCGCCGCTGTATCCACCTCCACCTCCACCTCCGCTATAGCCGCCGCCACCGCTGTAGCTGCTTCCA
>JAADVR010000175.1:0-52143 GCA_023335855.1 Pythium scleroteichum
ACCCCCCCCCCGACCTACTGACCTATCGGCGTGCTCCTTCTAGCATGAGGACAATCCAGTTACATATAATCGACGAGCGTGCGAACAACTCTTCTCTTCAAGTGCCCACTTTGTACCAGCGAGGTGAGCATATTAGACCATTCTTTATGTTTCGTTTTATGAATCCAGGCTAATTAGGGCACATTCCGACTATGATCTAGTTACCGTGGGGCAGTCGTGACTTGGATCGTTGGCATGGTACTCGCAATCACCAACTTCGTACTCGAACGAATTAGCGGCATCCAGATGATCTCGTTTCACTGGCTGGCAGAGTCTAACGACGGTGAGGAGTCTGACGGTGAGGAGCATCGCCATGAGAAACTTCCCGCCGACCATCGCCTGCCAATGGTGCCGTGGTACTCGATGTTTTTGTTCGACACAGCATTTCAGTTACTCATCTCGCTCAAAGTCTTTCTCGGCCGGTTTGATCATCGATCTTTGCAACGCGCTCTATACCCTCGGGATGAAGACTATCTGTTCGATCACCTTGCCAATCGTGAGGACCTATGGCTCGATTTCATGGCAGATTGCGGAGATGGGTTCAATAGCAGTTACCAGATCGCTCGACTCCTCGCACAGCCCGAGCTGACGGTTGATTGCCCTGCACACCTGCTCGGCGCTCAACAATCAGATGGCTCCAGCCCCGGGAGGAAGCCGCGCTTGAAGAAGCAGATGACAAAGCGAACGTTCCCTCGCGGCGAAGTTCTCGTCATTGGAGGGGACCTTGCTTATCCACACCCAGACCCTGAAAGCTACGAAAAGCGACTTTGGCGCTGTTTTGAGTACGCAATGAGACCCCCAACAGACTATGACCCACAAGAGATAGCAACTACAAAGCCTCATCTACCCAACGATGTGAAGTCGCTCTCGGAGTATGATGGCCCAACAGCTTTTGCAATCCCAGGCAACCACGATTGGTTCGACGGACTCAACACTTACACGAGGTTTATCGCTCATCGAAATTGGCTCGGTGGATGGCTGCTCCCACAGAAGACGAGCCATTTCTGTTTGAGATTGCCACACAACTGGTGGCTGTTCGGACTCGATCTGGCGTTGGAGAACGACATCAATACCGAACAGTTCGATCTATTTGAGCGCCTTACGAAGAAACACATTGGCCCCAACGATCGAGTGATCATTGTCACCCACGAGCCACGCTGGATCTTGGACTCGTACGAAGAAACTGAAAAAACAGAAGAGCGTTTGTCATATCTTGTGAACCACGTGCTCAAAGGTCTGGTCGTGCTTCGCCTGGCAGGCGACATCCACAACTACTCTCGGCATTCTCTTCCAGATTCGAAGCAGGCACACAGACCACCGCAAGTGAGCCAATTTGATCAGACACCAAAATCACCACCGACAAGACCACCAGCTCCCCCTCGACGTCGCCCCTCATTGCATTCCTTGCTGTCGCAGCGGTCACTTTCACCAACGCGAAAGCATTTCCCCCACATGTACTCCGAGGAGAAAAAACTCCACCCTGCAGGTTCAGTCTTGTCCCAGATTGATGCAGCGGAACCTCCGTCTCGCCCGAGCAAGCTCTTGCGACGCTCGAGCTTGAGCGCCATGGCAAAGCCTAAGGCACCACCAGCACACCACCTTGTTGTTGCTGGTGGGGGTGGTGCTTTCTTACATCCTACTCACGCTCCACAGATGGAGTCTCTCCACTACAAGGAGACACGGTACGAGGAGCGTGCGTGTTACCCACCCGCACACGTGAGCAGGTCAGTGTCCAACCGGCTTCGATTATATGCGCGACCGCTTACAATCTGGTGCATTCCAGGCGCTACGCGCTTTTAAATGTTTTCGGCTTTCGTCGCATTAACTGGCGATTTGACGTGATCGGCGGCGTTGGGGTACGTGATGATCCGATGGAATGTCGATATAGACACACTAATCTCAATCTTTGACACCTCAGTACTTCCTGCTGGTTGTCTCAATGTTTCCACGATGCTCCGTCCACGAGATCTATTCGAGTCCGTCGTGGGCAGGCGTAGTTGCCACTTTCGGCGTGCACATCCGCGACCTGTTGGCGGAGATGCTAATGTCGTCATACGTATCCGTCACGACGAGCGCACTGATGTTTCTTACCCTCGTCGCCTTTGCGGATTGTACATCGTTATGGAAGAAGTATGCCACTGGCGCGCTCATGTCGTTCTTCCACTGCGTCGCTGCATGCAGCATACTGCTCTTGTTTGAGTGCATCTTCGAGATCGCAATCGAGCGAGGGTCTCTGGGGCAAGACGGAGAGCATTCCCTCTACCAGTACTTCAGTTCCTCCGTGCCGGCATTCGCGATAATGGACGGCGTCGATGTATTGCACGTCGGTCAACTGTTCGGTCGCTTCATGGAGACGTGCATGACGATTTTTGACGGTGGGTGGTCGACGCTTGGGCCTTTCTCTCTTCGCTCCAACTGATCGTTCGTTCGACATATCTCAGTGCCTGAGTTGGTCGCTATCAATCGCGTCAAGGTGGGGCCCCTGTTCGCTGTCTGTTTGTGGGGGTGGGAATCTAACCTCTTCAATTAGATCTGCTCGCACCCGAAGGGCCTAGGCGGACTGTCCCGCGCCGAGCACTGGCAGTACTACGCGAGCCTAATGCCATACTTCTTCGTGCTCGCGACGCCCGTGGTCGGTGTCGTCTTTGGCGCGTACCTGTACGTGGCGCTTAACATTTTTGGGCGGCACTACAACGAGGCCTTCTCGGCGCTGCGCATCGCCAGCTACAAAAACTTCGTGCGGCTTCGTTTCCACGCCAACGGCGACCTTGAGCTCTTTGCGTTCGGCGTAGACAAGATGCCGGGCAAGTGGGTTCGGTGCGTCTCGTACTCGCTGGCCCCTTGATGAGCTCACGCTGACATGGCTTGCATCTCAGCGATCCGAACTGGAGTGGAGGGTCCCACATGAAGCAGGAGAACCAGCTGCCCGCGCACAAATGGACACGCCCCAGCTACTGGCAACCCAAGGTGACAAAAGTGGGTAACCTGTTCCGCATCGATTTCGAAAACCCGGAGCTGGACACGCATTTCAACGTCATCGACCGCTCCAACGTGCATCTCATTGACCGTGTTTTGATCCCAAGCCCCGACTCCGAGGCGAGTTTTGATAAGAGTGATCACCTGGAAGTCAGCACCAGCAGCTCTCTCAGCAGCCGCCAGTAGAGGAGCGGAAGCGAGCCGGACACTGGGGCATATGCCGGCGCGCCAGCTGGCATTCCACCAGGCGCAGACATTCGGAGGCTCTCTCTCTCTCTCGCTCACTCGCCCTCTCGCCATTCAACAACTGGTCCCGACTCGAAGGCATGAAGCGCGCGCTGCACCTCGTCGTCTTGCTTGTGGTTGTCCTGGCCCTCGCGCTCCATGCGGTCGACGCGGCTTGCAAGGTCAAGGCGGATGACGCCGCGGGCAACGAGGCGGACGTTGGCGCGGCCGCCGCAAACGGCACCAACAAAATTCAGGACGCTCCCTCCAAGCGCATGACCAACAAAATCGGGTTTGACGTTGTTGACAAAGCCGCTATTCGCCGCAAGAACCTCAACAACAAGATCGCGTTTGATGTGCCGGACAAGGGCAGCAACAACGACGAAGACGAGTCGTCGGCCGACGAGACGATTGACTACTAAAAATACTGGACGTTCGATATCCAGTGGTACCCCGTTAGATGCTGCAGCACTTCTCCTTCCCTTTTTTTGTTGTGTTTTGTCAAGCCCAGTCAGTGGTTGTCTATTCAGTCAAATATATGCGTCGTCTCATAGCCTATCAGCATGTCTTCTTATTCGGCGCCTCGCGCTTCTTGGAGAAATGACTGCTGGAGCTTGCGGATCTCCTCACTGAGACTACTAGCCCCAGGCGATCCATGAAGTGACAGTGGTCCTTCTAATGCGCCATCATTCATCAATTGCTGATGCCGTGCCTCAAGAATCTGCTCAAGCTTTGCCAGTGCCTCGTATGAGCGCGATCGCACTAGCTTCGAAGGTGGGGTTCGTTCTTCTGCGTCATCTGCGTCATCTCCGTTATCCCCCCCATCACCAGTTGTTTCGTTCCAGTACCGCTGGTTGTGTTGAACAACATTGTGTAAAATTCTCATCGGGTCTCCTGTTGCCTGAAAAGCAATCCAATGAAATCTTTATGGCGCCACGCATGATCAGTTCAGGACACTAACCCCAAAACTTCTGTCCGCTGCTCCATGATTCTGTCGAAGAAGGACGCTTCGTCTCTGAAGAATATCATTCCACACAGCCACGACCAGTGAGAGTGCAACACAAAGCTAGCGAAAACCACCACAAACGACACCTCTTCGAGAGTTTCGATAAGAAAACTGATGGTGTCGATGTCCATGTGTGACACATCACCGTAGGCGCCGAGAGATATCGTGGCTGTCTTGCTCTCTGCATCGACGAAGAAGTCGGTCGGACTAGTCTATAAGCCATTCTGATAGTGAGATGCTTTCCGAAGCAAAAGCCCAATGCACACGACCGACCTGCGTTGCTCTCGTGGACATGCTCCGAATCCGATCTCGTTGAGACTGGCAAGGGCTCGCGCCATTAGTACTGCTGCTACTGGCACTGCCTCCCCGCTGGAACGGGCGAGGACTGACGACAGTCGATAACGATAGCGGGGCGTTGGACCGCAGGTACGAATGCAAATTGCTCGGACGACTCCGTGCACGGATCGACGTCGGAGATGCCCACTCAACCGGTCCGATTGGGATTAGGGGGCGTTCCTCCATGGATCTGAGTCGTCCACGATGCGCGTCAGCCCTGCGAAGAGGTATTTCAGCCGGAGCACAAGCGGAGAAGACTGTGGCTACGCACTCCAGTACCTAATTGACACGCCGCGCTTCGCCAACGGCGTGTGTGGTCCCATTCTCAGGAGCGAAAGAGGATCCTCAAGCGCTGCCGCGAACGGCAACAAATCATCAAATCTCTCCAAAGTTGATACGAAGATCAATTAACAGAGGTTTCTTTGAAAAGGAGAAGTAGTGTGTGAAAGAAGGAAATGTCTTATGGCTACATCACGAAAACTCTTCTTCCGCTGTCGAGGCGCCTTGGTGTGGTTGGGCATCACTCACTTTTATACATCCGGCGCTTTTGTTTGCTGCAACTTCGCCGAAGAGTGCGTGGTGCAGGCAGTCATGGAGCTGTCGGAGCGTCGACGTATCTTCGACGGCGAACCACGACGCATCGACGGGGCTGTTGACTTCAGCCATTCCAGACGGAGACACGAATTCGGCTGCTGTGATGAACTGATCAATAAGTGAGTCTTCATTAGATTCGTCGATACCAGCTTCAGCGACTTGTGACTCTGCATCACGGAGACACGCTCCAAGCACTGAAAGACTGGACGCCGAAGTTGAAAGGCCATCGCGGAAAGCTGTCTCAATCAATTTCTTGCGTCGTTCAATTGTCTGATTATCGACAACTTCAGCTTGAGCACCAAGTCTACGAAGAGTGTGATCAAGGAACCCAGGGCTGTTCGGTACGTATTTGGGTCCTCCAGAGAGTTTGGAGAGTTGCCATGTCTGCCGCAGCGAGTAGATGAATGGCCTGATGCTAAGTGATGCAAGGGCGAGCGACGCGAGTTCGTGGGCTTCAGCCATGTACTCAACCCAAAATACCCTTGGGAGTGATGCCATCATTTGCAATGATTCTTCGTCATCGAAGGGCGACTCGCCGTTCAAATACTTCACGAGGTGCTCGACCAGTCTGGAAGAATCTAACCGGGAGTTGAGTTTCAAAGCAGCTCCGCCCACCAAACTCTTCGTCTTTCGTTTCCCAAGTGCGGTGAGTCCCAAGCCCCGGCACCGTGGGTCTACTACGAGGCACACAAGTCCAAGCTCTCCGTTCACTCTCAGGTGCTCAACCACGGAGGCCCCAACCGAAGATTTTTCTGCTTCTGTAGCTCCACTTGAATGTTGCACAATCGCCCATACTAAGAGCCAGCACACCACAAATATTGACGAATTCAGTTGGGCAGCCTCGCTAAGTGTCGAGAGAAGCATAAACGGCTGGATAATATCACTTGCGAGTTCGACACCAACCCAAAACGCCTGTTCTTGGACAACTCGTCGGATATTGTCGCACGGTGACGCGAGCAACATAGCTTTGTGTCGTTTGACGAGGTTCACAGCCTCAGCAAGCTTCCAAAACCCTGAGAATTGTAGGGACCATTGATCAAATGGATCGTCTGAGCTCATATGAGAGCTTATTGGAGAGTTATGTTTCGCGGATATGTGCTGGCATACCGTTTCAGACGACACACATGCTTGGCGCACGACAGGGAGTGCCTTCACCACTTGACCAAAGAGACTCAGTGAGATCTGCATCATGCAACGTGATACCAGTCGTGGAGTGCAGCAAGGCATAGGTAGCTCTGGAGGTACTGGGTTCTCACAGATGCCTGCACGACTCACTTCACCGAAAGCATCAGTGCATAGGTAGATCTGGGACTGAGGCTCACAGGGAAGACGCTGTGCTAGCTCATGCACGCACACATTGATGTCGTCTGTCTGAGGCGCGAGTATCGGCAGTGGGACTTGTCGATGATCTTGATCAGATGCGAAGAACTCAAATCGCGATCCACCTTGAAGAGACATCGCTGTGATCTGGATTGTAATAGCCGTCGCCGCTCTTAACATCGTGCTTGTGTCTTCGTATATCTGTGCTTGGATTCTCGGAATGAGTCGATCGCGAACTTGCCTAACGCTAAGCGGCGCGACATTCAGCATATTAAGCACTCTTTGGAATCGTGGATGAGTGACCACTCCAACAACATCAAGAGAGCTCGCGATTGCCAAAGCTAACTCTTCGTGTACTAGGTCGACTGTGCATCGCTCGGCAGAAAGCGATGATGACTCAGACTCCGCCTGGACGATCGCTGCAACGTCAAAGCTGTGATCAATGGTCAGAGGTTCAGCATCACTAGGACAATAGATCCACGTACCTCGCACCAGCCGCACGCTCGGGGGCTTCGCTCTCCGCGAGCAGCGACGCTTCTTGAGGAGAGTGTTCCGAGCTCTGAGCCGGACCAAACGACAATGGCGGTGAAGTCGTCATACGAGCGACGGAAGGGTCACTTGTCTCATTCGGATGCTCGCTAGGACGCCGGCGCAGCGGCACTGTGAGCGCTTGGTACTCACTACAGATCTGTTTGTGTTGCTCGTCGGCGTTCGGACAGTGCTTAATGATGTGCCGAACCATTCGCGCGGGGTTCGCGACGATGTCGTGTTGACAGAAGCGGCAGATTACTCGGCGCTTGCGCGACTCGCCATTTTCCACAAAGCACGCCCACACGGCGGAGCGGCGGCGGCCCGCGCGAGCCATGGCGAGAGACCCAAGCTCAACTTGTGAATGCTGGCGCAACAACCGGATTCAGATCTGAAGAACCTGAGTCTAAGACGAAAAGGCGCCAACCTCGGCCACAACGTCGCTCGAACCTTGCGGATGATGGCCCGCAGCGGTGACGCTATCGCGGTGCTCAATCGAACGGAGCAGCAGCGCCGCTTCGGCGTGGATTGCGGCGATGTGATTGAGTTCGAGGCCGGAACGTGGATACCTGGTGGCGAGCACGTCAAGAAGATTGTCGTCAAAAACGTCTCAAGACGAACTATCAAGTTCAAGTATGAGCTCCCGACAACAAAATACTTTAGCATGGCCTTTCCGACGTTGACTACTCTCAGTCCTGGGATGCACACGACGCTCGACGTCGCGTTTCGGCCAGTGAAATTAGAGGAATATGACGACTTTACTACCTTCTCCGTGCAGATCATTGAAGGCGGAGTCGCAGCATCTGAAGGAAGCTTTCGCCTACCGGTATTCGCACGTATCGCCCGCCTTGCTGTCGAAATTCCAAAAGGACTAGATTTTGGATTTTGCCCGACTGCTGAAACCAGTGAGCTCAAGTTTTTGCTGCGGAACGTCGGACAGGTTGATTCGCTTTTCGATTGGTCAATCGCTGGAGCAGGAGAGCACGGGCGACCATTTGCAATCCATCCATCGTCAGGGCGTGTGGAAGTTGGTGCAAGCCTTGAGCTGACTGCATCTTTCTCACCAACGGTTGCGTCCGTGTACGTCACCACGACGGTATGCTCCATTCGGGTAAGTATGAATACCATCCAAGCTTCCACGAACACTCAACCGAACACCGCTCACACTCAGTGCTCATGATGTAGGCTGCAATGAGCGACGAGCGGCCAATTCAAACTCCTGGAAGTGAAAGAACTATGAAGCTTAGCGGGATTAGCAAGTTCACCTATGTCTCAGCTTCTGAGACAGAGCTTAACTTCGGATCCATCTTGGTTGGATCGGCAAACACAAGCTATGCACCGACCGAAAGAGAATTCATTCTCCGCAACCGCTCACTAGTTCGTGCAAACTTCCAAGTCCAACGTGTTGAGACAGATTGTGATTCAGTGTTTTCATTTCATCCCATGAACGGGACCGTGGCTCCCGAATCCTCTATCGCCATCCATGTCCGATACAATCCAACAAGCGCGGGAAGTTTCACATGTGATCATTTCGACATCGTCACACCAGGCGGTAATCGTGAACGTATAACGTGCAAAGGTCGTGCAATCGGTCCTAGAGTCAGTCTGTGGAAGAAGACTATTGAGTCAAAGGTTGTGATGACAAGATCAATCAACTTCGGTGATGTAGTTGTTGGGAAAACTGCTTCTCGAGTACTAATCCTTCGGAATGAATCACCAATCGAAGTCTTTTTCCACTTTGATGGCCAAGAGAGAGGGATATTCAACTTTGGTAGAATCAACGGCAGGATCCCTCCTGGGCTCGTCCAGAACGTGACCATCAGTTTCTCACCGTCTCGGGTCGGAAACTTCTACCGGCGCTTCTTCCTCCTCATTCAAAATCAAAGTACAATTTATGTTGACATGCTGGGTACCAGCTACGATGACAAAGTACGCCCGTCACCATTCCAACAAGCTCACGTGGACGCATATCGACTTCGTGCAGCCTCTGGGCTTGGACTACTCAGTCCTGATCAGCTTGAAGTCTATTGGCGGGATAATGGGGACAAGTTTTTCCGACCCGGAGTACAACATCGCACTAAGAACTTCGAGTTTGACGGCAACGCGTTCGACGCCGACCCAGAATATCTTTCTAGCGCACGCTCGTGTCTGCTTACTCGAAGTGGCGAGGCTACGTTGGCAGATGTGGACATATGCGATGAGTATTTTGTAAGTATCGAAAACAGAGACAACCCTATCGTTGTCCACGAAACCTTTCTGGACTTTGGAAGCTGCAACCTCGTGGAATACCTTTCAAAGAAAGTGCTTCACGTCACCAACAACACGCACGGCAAAGTAACGTGCTCGTGGTGGGTCACTTCAGCTGAGAGTGAGACGTGTACGTTTCAAGTGTTTCCTGAGACTCTAGATATCAGCGCTGGGGCAACGGCCGAGTTCCGCATTACATTTCAACCTTTGTCGTCGGATACGTATTACTTCGCTGAGTTGGAGGGCTATGTCGCGTTCAAGTCCAATCGAACGTTTCGACTCGTCAACGTAGAAACATTCACGCCGCCATGGTGTATAGTTTCGAAGGCTCGTGGGAATACGTTTTCTTCACCTACCGATCAATTTCTGTCGAAGGTATCATTCCGTCTCCCAAGAAAGCGAATCAATTTTCCGCCGTGCTACTTGGGCGAAAGTGTGTTTCAGACAATACTACTGGAGAACGCAGGCGACACCCCGGCTCTCTTCGCATTTGTCGAAGATCCTTCGGGAACGTTCACGTGCAAGCCTAGCTACGGATACATTTCCACGAAGAGCTTTCATCTTGTCCAGATCCGATTTCGGCCACATAGCTCGAAAAGTTATCTCTATACACTCAATTGTATCATCAACAATGCACAAGGGACACCAGAGAAACTCGAGCTGACCGGAATTGGCGCTGTGCCGACAGTGTTACTACAAGACCGCGATGCGGTAGATGGCGGGCGTATCGGTTCCACCTCAGACGTTCGACTCTTCATCAAACCGACAGGTGTTGGACTTCTCTCGGAACGAACGATCGCAATCACAAACACCTCTCGAGTGCCGCTCGTATTTCGGTGTGAAGTGCCGCGGAAACTTCAAGGTGTGTTTGATATAATTCCAAAACTTGGGCGTCTTAATGGGCGAGAATCAGCCACGGTTACCTGTCGCTTTACGCCACAGGACGAACGAGCGTACTCCGCTCGGGTCCCAATCTCGATCAAACCTATCAGTATCGCCCGAACGACTCACTCAACTGGATGGCGTCACACTAAGGTGCCAGTGTTACAAGAAGAAACACTACGAATCCACACCACAGGCACTTGTGGTACAATAACGTTTGAGCCCGAGTCGACAACGTTCGAGACAATTCTAGTCAATTCCTCGTCGAGCAAAGCTGTTTCAATAGTTAACAAAGCCGAATGCGACTTGCAGTTCTCACTTTCGCAGAGTATACGAATAACAGGCGGCGATGGCTCCGCACAAGATCAAGCAGGCAGATCTCCCACGAAAGCTCTCGCGAAACTTGTTTTCTCGCGCTCCAGTGGGCTCATTCCAGCGCGATCTTCCATGCAGATTATTGTGTCATTTCTTCCACGTGTTGCCGGGGTCTTTGCGTTCACTGTGACTTGTCGCACTTCCATCCACAACGGCGAGCGAAACGAAATCACTAGCTCCGGCACTCAGCAGATTCATCATTGCCACATCCAGGCCGAGGCTTCATTTCCCACCGTCGTGATTGAGGATATACGCGTTCCGCACTTAGCGACATCTCTTGCATGGTCCCAGTTTCTATGCCACGAAATTAACGACTACATGAGCAGGCCCCCCTCGTTCGATTCAGCAGCAGATACCAACAGCACGACAGTGCACGCTCAAAATCACGTACTCGGCCAAGCAGAGGAAAACGACGATACCAAACATGTAGCGGTGCCTTTCTCGCCTGCACCGCACGGAGCAACAACTCAACACGTGTTTTTGAAGCTGCGAAACCCCGGCAATCTCGTTGTCGAATTCGCCATAAAGTATCCGAAGGAAGACAACGTGGAGATTGAACACTGGGCGGAAACTGGCGCACCTTCCAGTGACGAGATTCGCACAAGCGCCATCATCGATAGCAATGTGTTCCGGATCGCACCCAGACGTGCAACTGTTCTACCACAGCAGAGCATCACGCTTTCTCTCAGCTACGCGTATACATCCATGGCCTACGGCGGCATTCACGATCTCCGTGTGCTTTTCCAAGTGGACAAAGGCAAAAGTCTTGTGCTAGAGCTACAGGGCCGCACTCTTCCCAGCAACGAACCCAAGCTGTTCCTATCTCGGCGTGTCATAGCTTTGTCGCCAGTTATGATCGGAGAGTTCAAGAGCCCGATTCAAAGCCCCCAAGAAATGAAATCTGATGAACGCCCCCCCCGCCAGCGTATTGTTGTTTCGAATCGAGGAGATGCGGCATTTCGCCTCGACGTTACCTCCAACTCATTTTCCAAAATTAACCAACACGATTATGGCGGTGAACTATTCTCTTTCCCGGTGCTGAGATGTGTGACAACATCGGAAATCGTGGCCCCGCGCAGCTCGGTGTTCGTTGAAGTCGAATTTGTCCCTATTGAACCCAAAAAGATTGTAGCTAATCTAATCGTGAAAGCTTACGGACTGATGGGTGCTGCATACAAGGAAGTCGCAATGGTAACCATAATTGCTACTGGATTCCACCCAGTGAGGACGAACCTCCCAGAACTGCGCAGGGAGCTAGCACTAGCGACTGGCGGAGGCTTTCCGACGCGACAACTTATTGCTGTGCCTGGCCAGAGTGCAAGATTTCAGTGCGATTCAGTGTCATTCTTTCACGTCCCAACACACGCCAAGCAATCAATGCTACTCGTTCTCGTCAATGACACCCTCAGTCACGTATCTCCTTCCACTGTTCGCTTTGATTGGGATGCTACAAACCCGCTTGTTTGCAGTGGGCAGGTCTCTTTTTATCCTACCAAAGGAGAGCTGCTGCCAGGGCAGGAGATACTCATCCATGTGACTGTCTTCACGACTGACCAGCCAGTTGTAATCGATGACGACATTTCATGCTGGATAACTACCATGACGTCAAACGGATCTCACGGCGCTGGCGCGACTGGGATTGATAACCCAATGGGCGGGGAGACAAGTATGGTGCTGCAACACCAAACGTGGTCTTCAGTCATCACAAAATCCACCGCCACACAAGCAGCTACATCCACGAAAGCTCTTGTTCCCATTGAGAGTGCTTCTACCGTTAGGAACGCGATGCATGGCGCAACGCGGACGACGAACGGAACAGTCGATGTATGTTCTTACCCCTTGTTTGTCCACGTTTACGCCCACGTTTTACGTAGAGAGGTGTTCGAACTCTTTCTCCTTCGCAACACTACCGTCAAGCTACCGTTGCCGACGGTGCAGCAGCCAGCATTGCGTTCCCCAACGACTTCTACCCTTGTTTGTGCGTCAGAGCACACGGCGGAAGAACTTAAGAGCCGCCAGCAAGTCGTGGAGGAGGTGCTGGAGATGCTATTGATTGATGTTCTATCGTCGGACGCCGTACACCAGGCTGTTGAAGACAAACAACGACTAGAGTCGACAGGCTCGGACAGTGACGGGTCAGCCGTGTTCCGTTCTGCGAGGACTAGTGAAGACTGTGCGGCGATTGCTACGGATGTTGTTGAGAACACAGTTTCCAACGTACTCCAAGAGCTTTTTTATGGGGATATTGCCTTGGAGCTCTCGTGTGTTCCTCTAAACAAAGTGTTTCCCAAAATCCCTTCACCGCGCCGCAGCACAAACCCGTGAAATCAAAGTATACGGTCTCATCAACGAGGCGTCTATACTGCATGTACATGCTAAAGTAAAGTGCTACGCTATGCGCTGGTGCGACATAATCCAAGCTTGGTGTGTCTACTTTTGGTCGCCTGATTGCTTGCCCGTCTCCTTCTCATGATGAAAGTCCTTCGCGAAGGTCTCTGCCACGATGATCGGAAAGACGAGCGTTGCCTCCGAGTAGAGTTTGACTGGCTTAGCCTCCATGCGAAGCTTGCCCCAAGAGATTGCCTCGTCAGGACGCGCGCCTGCGTCACTGCCATCGAATTCCTGTCCTGTGTTAATAAACACGGCGTAGTCCGCCCCGTTGCGCATGAGGTTGGCATTGAGGATATGGTGCTTGACAATGCCGCCTCCGAGAATGATGGCACCAGTCTTCGGCGCGCGGATGGCGATGTCGTTGACACGACGGATGTCACTCACGAGGTCGAGCACAAGACCTTCGTTGCGGTAGGAATGGAAGTAGATCATGTCGCCAATCGAGCCGTCGGTGAGCGCAGGACAGAAGACTGGGATGTCGTTCTTGTAGCACCAGTAGTAGACCGAGTCTTCGTTGTCGATCTCCCTTCCCAGACGGTGGATCATCTTGGACGGCGACCAAATCGTTCCCTCGGTCTTCTGCTCAAGGAGCATCTTATCTAGGATGGGTTTCATCCAATCCTCGAACTTGCAGTAATTGTCGTTGGGCACGAGCAGGTTGCCGATGCGGTTGATGCCGCGGCGGCGCAGCTGGTCGCCCTTGAGCGCAAAGTCGCCGATGTAAGTCGATCCAAGACACTTGATAAAGTCTTCCTCAATGCCGCCGGCCGTCGTGACGATGGCGTCGACCATCTTGTGCTGCGCTAGGAAGCGCAGCGTCTCGCGGAGGCCGCACGAGATGAGGTTGGATGTGTAGCCCAAGAAGATAGTGCACTTGACGCTGGCGCGGTACGCCGGGTCGCGCAGCTGCGGATCCTCCTCGTCGTCGGGGATCGGCTCGTCGCTCAGACGCCACTTGCGCTAGGAAGACGAAGGGCGTCAGCGCATCGAGCCCGCCGCAAGGAGGGCGCCGTGCTTACCATGCGCCTGACCTCGTGGATGGCCTGCCCGAAACTCGTGGCCTGGTAGCCCATTGTGGCGTAGGAGGCGAAGAGTTTTTCATAGTCGACGCCCTCGTTGAAGTCGTAGCCGCGCACGACCTCGCACTTGCCCTCGAGGTCTTCCGAGCGGATGAAGAGCACGCTGTGGGCCGCCTGCGTGTGGTCCGCCTGCGCCTCCTCCATCTTTCGATGCGCGCGTGGTGTTTGGTGGACATTGCAGCCCGCCTTGGCTTCTTGCAATATCAAAGCATATAGATGTGTATTTCGATAATTTCGGTAATAAATAGTACTATTAATGGAACTCGTTTGCTTGTCTTCCCTAATGTCGCCGGATCTTCACTTCGCTGCTGGCGACCATGGATGCGCTCGGCAGCCACCTCTTCCAGGTTCAGCGCATCTTCGCGCTGCACGACGCGGACCGCGACGCTCGCATCGCGGCCGTGGCGACCCACTCCCTTGAGCGCCGACAGCTGCTGGCGCTCGCCGTCTCCACCGCGGCGTCCGAGCGCGACGACCCGCATGCCCACTTTCTCGTCGTTCGCAGCGTCGAAGAAGACCGCCGCGTGCGCCACTGGCGCTTTCCGCTCGCCGCGAGCCATGCCAAGCAGCAGCAGCAGCGCGTCGAGCCCGTGGCTGCGCTGGCCTTCAGCCCAGAAGGTGACTGGCTCGCGTGCCTCTCCACGCGGAAGAACCGTATCCACCTTGTGCCCGTGGCCACGCTCATCGCCGACCATCGCCGTGGGCATCTCGCGCGCGTCTACCAGCCCATGCACAACCGCGAGTGGATGAGCGTCGCGCCCAGCGTCATGACCACGCCGATGGCCTCATACTTGCGAGCAGCCAACGAGGCCGGCGGCCACAACGGCGCGCGTTACCACTCGCGTGTCGCAGGAGATGACTCGCAGATGAGCACGCTCGAGTTTGCCACTGGCATGGGCACAGTTACGTGCTGTCGGTGGTGGCGCAGCTTGAATGGCAAGAACTACTGTCTCGTTGGAGGATCGGAAAACATTATTTCGTTCGTCAACGTCGAGGAGAACGCGGAAGAGTGCCGTTGCGAACTACAGAACGCCGGTGTAATCGAGTCCATTGAGCTGTTCTACGAGAACTTCCGCAAGGAAAAGCGAACGTCGATGCTAGTTAAGACGCGCTCGCAGGAGACCTTGGTCGACGGAATGGGCGGAACTGCCTCGTCCTCGTACAAGTACTATCGCGTCGTGCTCGAGAAAAAGACACACCAAAAGTCGAGACAAGCGACGCGCGAGGGCAGCACCATGGGATTAGATACCGCGGATGATAGCCTCCGTACCCGATCTGGAGAGTTATCCCGCATCAACGATGCAGATCCCTCACCGGAGATCTCGTTCCAACACTTTGTGTCTCGACCAGGATCAACAGACGGATTCGTTGTGAAGACATTTCCGGAGCACTTCGTGGAAGACGTGGATTTTCGACCACAGCGTATCAAGAAGAATAAGCCGGATGTGCGGCTCTGTGCCATTAATGGACTTCTCTCGAGTGAGTCGGGTCTCGCTATGTACGACGCAGCAAACCACCAGATCAGCGTTTATTCGAACTTCCAGTGGAGTCTGAAGGGCCAGTACACGTTGCCGACCCTCTCCAGTAACGATAGTGAAGTACCGGGAGGCGACCGAGTGGCTGATATTGATATCGCCTATTGTTCATCCGACCTAATGCTGCTTCGCGGAACGAGCGCAGAGACTGGGAAGCCTGTCTCAACTTGGGTTTCCCTCCCGTCTCGTCATTTGCTTGATGAGAACCAACCTGTAACAAGCGACGAGGCCCACATCGTGCATTACCTCTCGCTGCATGATGGCGAACGGGTTGAAAGCGTTCTTCAGGCGAGGACTATAACGAGTGGAGACCCAGCCTCTCTAGAACCGGCCGCTGGGTCAGGTGGGGAAGTGATTTACGTGATTCAGACGGCACACAATGTGTACGAATGTCGACCTCAATGGTCACGCCTTGCGCTGTTCCGTGCTCTTCGTGGGCAAACCATTGGACTTAAAGACGCACTCTCAATTGGATATGCTCTAGGTATCGACATGGCTTCTTTGTGCGAAGTGGTTGCAGATACGATTTGTGAGGAATTACAATTGAGGTGCACACAAAACCATCATGGAGGGCGGCATGAAGATGGGAGCGATGAGGATACCTTACGCTGGGTGCACGACCTCTACCAAGTTTCACGTGCGAAACCATCCAAAGCGGTAAACCAACTCAATGCTGTCGGAGGACTTGCTCTCGCAGTTCATTACGCGAAACAATTTCTTGAAAACGCGATTTCCTTTCAAGCGGAAGTGGAATCGCTGGAAGGTCAATTGCACGAGGACAATCAGGACAAGATCGAGCGCCATCGCGTATCACTGCAAGTCGTAGACTTGATATTTCGTCAACAAACACAGCACACCTTCAATTCGGTCACAAATGATTTGTATATCCTTCGCCCGTGTGATGCGAAGATCCAGGATGAACTTGATGCTAATGAAAAGTGGCTCATTCGTTTCGTCCAAGATAACAAAGCTGACTACGACACGGGTTCAATGCTCAACTTGTGTCTCTCACACCGCAAGATCGACAAGGCAGTCACCGTTGCAATTGCGCGGGATGCCGTCCGGCACGCTTTGCGACTTCTAAACGAGCGAGGAGAAGTGTCGAGCCTGAGCCAGTCTCATAGTGTGACCAGTCTTCAAGCGTTGATCGAGGCGGGATATGGCAAAAACCTTCTTGCACCGGAGTTTCGACAGATTCTAAGGACGCTTGAGATTCGTGTGCAGTTGGATATCCTGTTATCTGCCCCCGTGAATTCGTTTCTTTCGCACCGTGACTGGATCCTTCGCCATGTTGCGCAGCTCCCGAAGCCCTCGTGCATTAGTTTGGCTGATAAACTTGGTCCTTTGATTGACGCAGTCAATCCTGCCATCTGCAACTCCGCGGTGAGTAAAATCGATGATGAATCGTCCGAATTGATGGAGTCGACACCGGCAGAACTTGTGGAGTTCTTCCTGACATTGTTGCTGAGGACTAACCAAGATGAGCCAGACGATGATTCGACTTCAGTCCCAGCTTTGTTTGTCGGAAATCATCAGGTACCTGAGCGGTATAATCAGCAATCGCTTGAGTTGTTGCTCCACGACTTCGCTTCCCTGTATCGACCTCCCATCATGATAACGCGTTGTGTGGACTACGAAAACTGGAATGCAGCCGCAAGGCTGCATGAAGCGAACGGGGAGCTTGTTGATGCAGTCGAGTGCCGACTTCATAGCCACCAGAAAGTGCTGTTACGCAGTAGCAGTAATCGCCGTCTCTACACGTCAAATCAACTACTGGCGGAAGAAAAAGACGAAAACGATGAACTTCAAGACAACGAACAAGTTGTTGATGACCCCCTTAATATTGGTGTCAGAGAAAGCGAGGAACAGCGTGATGAGAAAGAGTCTCTTCGCAGGGAGTTGTTATCGATGATCAACGGATTTGTCCTTACTACACCGTCACCGGCTCCAAGCGCTCGACTATCTTCGAAGAAATTTATTACGGACACTTCTCGAGCTGCTATTCTGGCCAGACTGGTAGTCAAGTGGTTCGAGTATGGCTTGTCTCGAGCGGACCTCGAAGTATTTTTGATCGACGAATCCGTATTCGTTAAAGTTGCTGCCCCGTTGTCTCGCATTTTCTTTGGTGAAATCATTGAGCGAGTCGGAGGCAAAGGCTTACATTCGTCGACGTGGGTTTCGATTGATGACTCAGATTTTGATGATCGAGACAAGGTGTGGGTGCGACGCTGTCATTCATTGCCTTTTTCAGGCCAGTTCCTTTTCCACGTGTGTATGTGGCTGTTGAGCCATCAACAGCGAACGGTGGATGCTTTGGAGAAGCCAGAATCGACGCCAATACTGTTGGATGTTGTGAGGGAGAACATCCATAAGAACGACCTCTCTGTTCGCGCAGTACGTATTGAACCACAGACCGCCCAATCTCTCGGCAAAAGTGACCCATTGGAGACCCACGTCAAGGCATTTTCATGTGGACATGTGTTTCCGAAGCGCATTTTCGAGGAGGATGTATTGCCTGAGTTTGAGAAGCGCATGAACACGCTGCCAACTCCGCTCTTTGGAACAAAACAGCTCCTTATGAGCGAGTTCAGGCGAAGTCACGTTGAAGCGCCTTGTCCCGTCTGCGCATTCAATCGGGTGAGCGAGATGTTGTTTCACGGTTCGACGGAAAACACTCGAGCTCTTAAGGACTCGCATGACCTTGAACAGTCTCAACAGACTCCCTATTACTTTCTTCACCGGAGCAATGGTGTCTCGTTGCCCCCAGTGTTCGGACAGCCGCATTTGACACATTCCCAACAACAGCATGACAGCTGGGAATGGAGATCAACGACAGTCACACAATAATCAAAGCCACCTTGCTATATCTCCGCAATGAGTCCATACGAAAACCCCGTTGTCTTTTAGTTCTACTAGTGCAAGAAAGCAACGTTTTAGTCGTGGTGTCAAGATTTTCTTCAAAACGTGTGCTGCCATAATTTATATAGTACTCCGTCTGTCTATCTCTTCTTCTTATTCCCGCGCTTCGCCTTGATTTCAGCATTCCGCTTGTCCTTCCGCATGCGAGAATCAACAAGCTTGACCTTGCCCTTAGGCTTCTCGCCCGCCGACTGCGCGGTAGACGTACGGCCACCACGCCGAGACACGACGTAGACCTTGCTCTCTTTCTTCAGCTTGGCTCCCTTCATTGCTCGGTCGATTGCCTTGAGCTTCTCACGAGTCGACATATCCGGAAGATTAGCAATGTCCGCAGCCTTCTTCTTCGCTGCTTTTAGCTTCTTCAGCTGCTGGCGCTTCTTCCGACCACGTGCCTCTGCTACCTTCTTGATGGGTTTCGTGGCCATTGCCATAAACCGCTCCTTCATCTGTTCGAAAAGCTTCTTTGGGATGGGCACCTGGGGGCGATAGTGCTTCTCTTCGTCGTCCACAAACCAATCCGGGAGGTCCGACGAGTCATTCCAAGCATAGCGATTATAGCTAGAGTCGATCATCTCCTTCGCGTTCGACTTCCGAATCATCATGGTTGCGAGAGCCAATGTCTTTGCACGATCTTCTTCATCGTACTCTTCGTGATCAGAGTCGTACTCGCGGTCGTCTGCGACAGGTAGAAGGCTGTCATCATTGTCAGCTGACACAACCTCAATCTCTTTTCCGGCTCCGCTGTTGAGTCCGGACTTCAGTGCTGCGCCCATACCAGACCGAATCAATGCCTTGACTTCCTCCGATACCCCATTGTCGACACCTTCGTCTTTCATGCCGTGAAGACGAGCCCCAGTTTCTTCATCTTCCATCTCAACGTCGTTATCATCGCCAGCGATCGGTGCAACCGTGAACTCCGTGCCGAACTCCATCTCGTACTGTTCCTCTTCCTTCTTCTGTTTCTTTAGAACTCGGCGCTCCTGTCTCTCCTTCGCGGCTTTGCGCTTCTCCTTACGAACTTGCTTGTCCGTCTTAGGCATGTCGGGGAACGCTGACACTGACTTGCGATCACGAAGAGCCACATCATCGTCGTCCTCAACACCAGCAAAAAGCTTGTTGTCGGAAAACCATCGCGAGACGGCGGCGTTCGGCTTCTCCTTGAACTTCAATGGAACTGTGAGTTTGCAGCCCGACATTTCCCCATCACTCTCATCGGAACTCTACAAGAAAAAGTCGTTAGTCGCGGTGACTAGTGGTGGCCGTTTCAAGTGTGCTCCACGTCCGCCCGAAGCTTACTTCGTAGGAACGGATATGTTGGAGGCCAGTAGGACCGATGCGACACAAATCATCGCATCGGTCAGACATGAAGGCCATCCGGTTTGCTGTACCCCATGATTGACAACTGAACGGAGTACGGAGGCACTCAGGGCAGATAACACGAATGGGGGGAAGCTTCGGGCATGGAGCAGCACACCACGTATAGGTAACTCACATCCTGAGCCTGAATCATCTTGTGATACGCCTTAATGTCGCCGTCGTACATCTCGGCAACTTGAGTAAGCGCTTCACCGGCAATGGCACGCTTTGCAATCTTGCTTCGCTTTACTGCTTTTTTGGTCTTGACGGAATCACCCTTCCGGTTAAGGTAGTCGTCGTACAGCTTCTCCATCTGGGAGTCAAGCACATCGGTGTACTCATCATCGTCCGACTCAAACTCAAGATCGGTATCGGAATCAGGTCGTCCATCACGGTCTTCCTCGTCGTCTGACACGGGTCCAACGTTTTCAAGCAGATCGACTTGGGACTTTGAAATTCCAAGCTCTTTGAGACTGAAGGCTGACTCGGCACCATCAGCGACGTCAATTCCTTGCTCGTTCATACCAAGTGCTTGTCGAATGCGTAGCTTGCGCTTCTGTTCACGATCCTGTGGACGCGACAAAAGTTAGCACATACGTCGCAAAACACACCCTTCACCACACGATGCATATGTCTGAGCGCAAGAACGATTGAGCGCTCGATAGTTCACGAAAACGCTAATAGCTGAAGGCTGCAGTGGGGGTCCATCTAGGCAGGATTCAATAGCCGGTCTGTTCAAGGACACTACCCATCGATCGGCGCGTGCCGCGGTGGAGGCTTTGGATTGGCTGCCAACATAATTCGGAGAGATGTGCGACCCAAATCGACCGCCAGAGCTATGAGCAAGCAAAGATGGGATTGGGGGTCGCATACGATCTCGGCGCTTAACGGGAGTCGAGGAGGGTTAGTCCTTCAACGTGTCCAAGGAATGGACAAGGACTACTGGGAATACGCCAACAATCCACTCGTATGCACATGCCACCAACACACCAAACTTACCTTCTTCTTTTCGCGCTTCTTCTTTGCCAAAAGGTTTGCTCTCAGCTGCGCTAACTCCTCGCGGATCAAAGCATTCTTCTCGTCCTCAGTCAGCTCCTTCTCCTTCTCCTTGGCCGCAACTGCAGTAACTTGAGCTGCCGCGGCGGCTAAATCTTCCTCTTCATCCACTTCTGGAGCATGGGACTTCAAGAGATCCTCCTTGTACTTCACCATCTTGAGTCGCCACTTGAGCAACATCTTGAAATCGGATTTTCCCAACACCTAGAAAAAGAAAGAGTGAGCAATAGTCCATTCCTATAAGCCCAATTTGGTCAAGAGAGAATCAGACGGCCCCAAAGGGGAGACCCTCGTCAGCGCCACACACTGGCTTCCAGTGGGTTTCCCAGAAATTAATCTGGCGCCGGAACAACAGCGGGGCTCGGAGGGGAATTAGTTTTTCCTCACTTCCTCTCAGCGACCGGAAAAGTCTTGGCACATTTGGAACTTTCGAGCTCACCTTAAGATCCTTGAGGCACGACACTACTTCCTCGGTTGTGTCTGGATGGTCCCGATACACGTCGTCTTCGGGGCGGAAGAGAATCGCTGTAGTGTCGGTCAGTAGTCGAATCGCGTCGGAGGAGTCGACGAACTGGGAAACGGAGCACTCATTCGTCAGCGTCTGGCCAAGCGATTCGTCGTAACCTACACAGCAAATCGTGAGCACTTGCTTCTCAACCACTCGGAGGGACGGAAACGAATGTCATAGTTCTCCCCTGTGCAACGTCACCACACGTATAGATGGCGCGCACAGAGGCTTGATTTTGCTCTTGGCTACAAGTAGCGCTAGCGACCAATGGAGGCATCGATGGTTCGCTAGAGACTCTAGAGAATGCAGCCGAGTATACACACATTCACACCTTGACACGCCAACTCACCTTCACGATGACGCTTTTGAACACCGAACTTCGGATGGAAAATTGTGATACTTTTCTCCTGAGCATCGAGTTGTTCAAAGACGAACTTGGGGTCGAAGAGCTTCGGGTCGATCGAATGAGGAGCAAGGTACTGCTCACAGACGACAAAGATTTCCGCGGACTCGTTTCGCGAACTGAGCGGCTTCGTGGCGGAGACTTTCTTGAAGAGCTGTTTGAACACCCAGAGCAGCGCGTTGTAGTCCTGCGAGCGGAAGACCTTGCTAAGAAAGGTGGCACCACGGCCCATGACATCCACCGCGAGCTTGAGCGCAACCAAGGCGAGTTCGTTTTGCACGTACGCGTCCTTCGTGTATTCTGCTCCGACATTCGGAGCACCGTCACAGAGCACAACGTCTACCTGCCAGCTCTGCGTCTCCTGCTTGATGATCTGCCGGCACTTCGCCGTAGTGATGTCACACTGGAACGTCTTCACGCCGCGAATTGGGCGGATGGGCAGCAAATCGATGCCGATAATGATACTCGAGGCTGGCATATACTTGGCCGCGACCTGGCACCAGCCGCCAGGCGCGGCGCAGAGGTCGATGCACACCTTGGCTGTGGAGAGGAAGTCATACTTCTTGTTGAGCTGGATGAGCTTGAAGGCCGAGCGCGCGCGGTAGCCCTGCTGGCGCGCGAGGTTGTAGTACTTGTCTTTGTCGTGCTTCTTGCGCTTGACCATGGTTACGAGTCGCCGAGTGAGCGTCTCGCGGCCATGCGGCACGATGGCGACTGCCGCGTCCGCTTCCAGTCATTCGCCAGCACGAGAACTCGTAAAAATACTGAGTTGTTACGCATGCAGCCCTACCCGCCAACAATTTTACGAACCCAAAATAAAGTGCATGGGATGTGTGTTATTTTGGGACCTATCAGTGAGCACTGTTGCCACTTGTCGAAGTAGTATTGTAGCTACTTGTCGAAGTACTGGACCACGTTCTCGACGCTCACGACCGACTTATCCGACTCACTTTGAGTGGCGAAGGACAACACGCTGTCGATCTCCGTCTCACTGAAGAGAAGCGGCTCGTTGGCCATTGCACGACGCAAGTAGGACACACTAATGCGGGAGTTGTCACCCTCGTCGTCCTTCGCGAGAGCGCGGATCATCTTTCGCTGGAGATGCTCACGGCGCAGGTTGGCTGGGTCTGGCCCGTCGAACGAATGCAGCTTGTACACGGAACTGTACTTTTTGATGTAGTCCTTGAAGTTGATGTCGAGCTCCTTCAGCTGACCGTCGCCTAGATTGTACACTAGCCCGTGGATTCGCGGGAAACCGTACTTGGCCTGGTGACGCTGCACGAGACCAATCTTAAAGATGTTGATGCACTGCTCGATTGTGTTGAGCTCAATCATGCGGTTCAGTCGCGCGTCCCCGTCCTCAATAGCCTGGATCTCGTCCTGGTGGATGCGCGCAACTGCGTGTACAACGAAGAGTAACCGTGAGGTTACCCGCACCAATGCAGCTGAAAGACAACTCTACGTACCGTCACGAATGTTACGCAGCCAGTTATCCAACAGGCCGAGGTGCTGGTTTGCAAGAGCTGCGCGAACGCCACCACAGCCGTAGTGGCCGCAGACGATGATATCCTTGACCTTAAGATGCTCCACGGCATACTGGATGACAGAGAGTGCGCTGACATCGGTCGAGACGACCATGTTGGCGATGTTGCGATGGACGAACATCTCTCCCGGCGCGAGACCCGTGATTTCCTCGGCCGGCACGCGCGAGTCGGAGCATCCGATCCAGAGGTACTGCGGATGCTGGCCCTTGGAGGTCTTGTCGAAGTAATCTGGGTCGAGCAGTTTCTTGCCCTCACGCCATTTCTTGTTGTTGTCGAAGAGGCGCTCGAGCGAGTTGGCGTCTCCCCAGAGGGTGCGGGCAGCCACGAGAGCATTGGCGCGGCGCCCTAGGCGAAGCACTGGCGAGAGCGAGTGGCGAAACATAGTCTGTAGACTGGAATGGTCGGTGGGGCGTAGGTCGTGGGGCGAATTGTGGAATGGGAGCAATCCATCCACGCGTCCGACAGCAGCCACGATTTGATTTCGAGCCATGGTCGTTGAAGCTACTGCCCGCTAAAAACCTCGTTTAACATGAGGTTCTGCATTCAAAACCTCGTATACTTTCCTGGTTTCACCTCACTGTCGTGGTCGTCGTGCTGGTCGCGGACATAAACGGGTCTGCTCCGTCCGCGACGTGGATGGAGTAGGTCGCTCCTTAATATCTGCCCACGCGACGCTGGGGCTGACGCTGCTGCGACGAGGGCACTACCGTCGAGGCGCTTCGGTAAACCGTTTGTGGCGCGAAGCACGAGTCGACAGAGATGGCGCCACACCGCACACTCCAAGGATTGCGGCATCTCCAAGCGTCCTTTGCACTTGCCTCCCTGTCAAAGCTGATCTTCGGTGGTGTTCGCTCAGTGTAACCTCCCCAAGGTTACGGAGCCCAGATGGGTACGCTTGGCATGTTGAAGCAGTTTCAAGCAAGGCGTAACGACCGACTGGGATGGTGGGTAGGCCTCCAAACACAAAAGCAGACACGTGCCTGGTGGAGGAGAAGCGCCTCCCCCAGCGGAACAGCGGAGATGTGTTCTGTCGAGAACGGGGGCCAGGGGGCCGGTTCGAATGGGTCCTCTTCTGCTGTTGACGGTGCACCGAATCTCGAAGATAGTTCTTTGTCGGGCCGGACTCCAATCGAAACCCTGCCCACAGTGCCCGAGCGAGGTGCAGACTCCTTCACAGCACAGACACAAGCTGAGATTCCATGGAGCGGGGATTCCGATCAACGACGCCGGCACTTGGGATCGCCAGCGTCCCCCTTGCCTTTCCGACGCACTAGTCTACCCGACCCACGAGCGCGCACGCGCACACAAGAAATGCTGGCTGATCACATGTCGATCCAGCATCTTTTTGAAAATAATCGTATCTGGCGCGAAACCAAGAAGAGCGCTGAGCCGACGTTCTTCGAGCGCACTGCCGAAAAACAAAATCCCCGTTATCTGTGGATTGGCTGCTCCGACTCGAGGGTGCCAGCTGAGGAGGTCACGGGCCTTGCTCCAGGGGAGATGTTTGTTCACCGGAACGTCGCGAACTTGGTCGTAAGCAACGATATCAGTAGCCTCGCAGTCATTCAGTTTGCTGTTGAGAAGTTACGTGTCAAGGACATCATCGTCTGCGGCCACTACGGTTGCGGTGGCGTCCTAGCAGCAATGGAGAACAAGACTTTGGGGCTGCTAGACAATTGGCTTCGTAACATTCGCGACGGTGAGTCGATTAGTTAGTAGCTAGTAGAAGAAACTACCAGTACTCAACGTGGTTGAAGCAGTGTGCCGACTCTACCAACCTGACCTTCTGGAGATCAAGTCCGAGCACGACCGCTTCCGACGAATCGTTGAGCTCAACATCATTGAGCAGTGTCTGAACATTTTCAAGATCAACATGGTCCAACGTCATCAAATCAAATACGGATTTCCACGAATCCACGGCCTTGTCTACGACATCCGCACTGGTGAACTCAAAGAGCTGGACATTGATTTCCATGGGTATCTTCGCAAATTCAGCGGCATATACCGACTGCACTCTTATCCGACCGACGATATACCCAAGTCACGGGCACAGATGCGAGTCAATATTGTGCGGTATCTTGTGGAAGGACACGAGGAAGATGAGGGTCGTGTAAGTGTTCGCTACATTACCCGTGCACTCAAAGCAGAAAAGGAGCTTTTTGAAGCTCAGGAAGTCGACGACGCGATTGCGTACGCGAAAGAACTTCTCGCTGACGAACTGAGTCCCTTTATTGCTATTGAAGATGTCATCCGATATTTTGACGAGGACGCGATCGTCGGCGATGGGGTAGGCGAACAAGACTCAGCTGGATAGGATACAGCAAAAAAAGTGCGAATGAAGAACTCAGAAAACTATGATCTAAATAACTTTGTCATGTCAAACTTAGGCTTTGGAAGGTGTTATTGGCGAGCCACCAGTAACGATGCACGCAGCTTGCTCTAGCTGGTGCAGGCACATCTTGACATAGCCGTTCGTCCAGTTCTCAGGTGCTATCGGGTCCTTTTTTTCTGGATGGGAATGCGTGTAAACTTCTGCGAGCATCTTTGTCAATACTGAGCTGACTTCCTCGATGACTTTACTTGACTGGGAGCTCTCTGTGAGAACGCGAAGCTCTGCAATGAACTTGTTGAGACCTGCAAAGCCTATTCTTCGAGTGCCCTTGTCGATCCCACCTTTCCGAAGCTGTTGCCACCATACTTCGTCTTGCATCATCTCTACTAGCATTCCTTCGAGTACCATCGTCGCCAGAATGATTTGCCCGTCGTCATCGGCGTCGTCACTGGCGTCTCCTTGATCTTCATCCCGATACAGACGGTACTTTACCAGCAGTTTCTCCAATTGTTGGTTGGATACGTCGGCGAGCTCTTTCATGAGTGTCGTGACAAACAGAGGCTTTACCTCCTTCGCGATGGTCATATCCGGCAGGATCTCTTCGGAAAGATCAATTTCTTGCCACCCAATCGACATTTTGAGCAACGCCTGTGCACCTTTCTGCATCCCCAACACGACGAGCCTTCGCCACAGCTTCGCATTCTGAAGGGAAGAGAATAAATCATTCTCCTCACTCAACATGCCGCCGAGACCATTCGCTTCTGGCTCACCTGAGACTCTAGTTGCCGGTTTTGTAAAGCCGCTCGCGGAATAAATTCGTTCAGAATAAGAGTAGAGCGCGCAGCACAATCGTCTTGGATGTATGCAACATTGGTCAGAATGCCAACAACTTGTTTCAGCCTCACTGAAGACGACATTTTGGGGCTCTCCAAGTAGTTCAACACGTCCAAGGAGTATCGAATGATCAATTCGTCTGCTTGAGCAACGACAGCTTCGTGGACATCCGGATCACTAATTATTATCACGTACATAGTCAAACATGTGGTACAAATACCAAGAAGGAGCATACTCACTGCGACGTGGCACAAGATGGATTCATCAGGCGCTGGATATCTCGAAGGAATTGCTGGAGCAAGCTATAGAATGACCGGGCGCTTTGCGTGAGAATAATCTCACGATCTTGTCTCATCTGAGCATCTCGGATCACACGTTTTACCATCTCCCATCGCTCTCGTTTCACTTCTTCTTTCAATGTAGCTCGAATCGAACCGCTGTAACTCTTCATGAAGGACAGCACGCCTTGCACTAAATGAGGAGCGAGGCAGTGGGCCGTCGGGAGACCTGCCAGTTCGAGCTGTCGCGAGCCGTAGAAAACATATTTGAGTGCGTTAGATATGAACTTGGTGACGTTCTTAAACTCAGCAACGTCAATTGCTGACATCCGATCTTCCGTTTGCCCCTGGATCGCGGGCTGCGAATAGGGCTGGAAGTCGTTGGAGAAGGAATGCTGCAAAGCATCGCTGGAGAAAATATGACATGAAATCTCGTGCGCAAATCGTTCCAGCTGTGCCGAGATCCAAACAGCCAATGAAACAAAGTGCGAGCTCGTCTGCCCCCGAAAGCTGCGTTCAAAGCACCTCAGTAAAGTTTTCTGCTCAGCAACCGTGTGAAAGCCAAACATGCCTGTGTTCGTAGTCTTCGTAACAGACAAGCAGCGAGGTGAAGAAGGTGCGGGACAAGTTAATGACGTAGTTGAG
The DNA here is from genome assembly GCA_023335855.1 of Pythium scleroteichum. Taxonomy (NCBI): domain Eukaryota; phylum Oomycota; class Peronosporomycetes; order Pythiales; family Pythiaceae; genus Pythium; species Pythium scleroteichum. The sequence goes on from JAADVR010000175.1 coordinate 27,409, forward strand.
TTGATTACCGTACGACGGGACGTGCCGTAGTTGCAGCGCAATTCGAACCGAATAATTCTGGAGGCACATTTCCGTCGCCAACGCCGGTTCGCCCAACTGGATTTGGTACTTGAGATGATCCTCTTTTTTGTGCATACGTTCCGATGTCTGCATCGATGCGTTGAATTCTTCAACCAAACACTGCGTGAACTGTTCCACCAGTCGATCGACACGAGCTCTTTGAGCGGAGCTAAGATGATCAGGGTTCTGTTGTGACTTGACCCTGTACGCGAGGGCAAGTTTTGCGAAGTCATCGTACGCGCGCTCGTGCAGAAAGACTTCGAGATCATGGATAAATCCGTCAAAATCCTTCCGTTTATCTTGCTCCTGAGATATCCCGGTAGATATCTCAAATGGGGGGGCATTGGTATTTGCTGTCCGCGGAGTAAAACAAAAAGGATTAGTCGACCGACATTCTAGCGAAGCCTTTCACTACACTCACCGAGAGTAGTATCGAACAACACCCCTTTTAGCGTCTGGATGGACCGTTTGCACTCTAGTACGAGTGACTTGAGTTGAAAGACGCTGTTTTCCATTGTCTTTGTCTCAGTTGAAGCACGTATGAATGCGGTGTAGTTCGCACTGATCTCATCCTTCAGCGCGTCAATGGTTTGTTCTTTCTGCAAAATGAGATTGTCGCAATGTTGCTCGATCCGGTCACTTGGGTGTTTCTTCAGAAAGTCTTCTGCGTACTTTCTGGGGTCAAACATACTACTTCCCATGAGGTCTTGGATTGACTGAGATCGCATGTTGAGGTGGTTTTTCGGTTGGCGTTGGGGCGCAGTATCCCGGAACCGAAATCGACTGGTAGCGTCTCCTTCATCGAAAACGTGGGATTTGAGAGGCACGATAAGCTTGGCATCGATAATTTGCTGACCAAACTCGATCGCCTGTTTGCGTGACAAATCCGTCTGTTTGGTTACAAACTCGATCACATCACGAGGTGCGAATGACTTGCTAGTTTGGATATGCTTGGTGAAAGTTCTCTTCATCTGCTCGCAGAGTTTTGCTATATCCACCGTTTTCGCAGATTTGTCGATGAACACTTCACTCCCATTATCTGTGCCTGGAGCAAGAACCGCATCCATCCTAGCGGAAGGCATCACATGCTCCACATCGAGCCAACGTTCACCAGCTACCTGCACGTCTCGATCTGCAATTGGGTCGCCTGCCCCTTCTGGCACAAGGATAGACGCAGCGGAGGCGTCGTTCTTAGACCCATCGATCTTGAAAGCCGCGACAGATGACAGCGCCCTCACCCAAGCATCTCGCTCCTCCGGCGTCGCGGCCTTGTATTCCTTCTTCTTGCGGTAAAGGTGTACGACAAACACGCGCTGCGACCCATCGGCGTCTAGAGTCTCGACCCGCAAGATGTCGAACGATGCTAAAGAAGACCGCGCCGTCGCTGTGGAGTCGCTCGAGTCGTAGTAGGCGAAGTGGGACGACGTCAGCACGAAGAACTTCTTCTTCCAGCCGCCTGTGCGTCGCTTCTTCTCCAGTGTGCCCTCATGGAGTGCTGCACGTCTAGCCTCGCCCGCAGTCACCATAGTAGTCTCGTCCCCCAAATCGGTGAGCAGTTGAAAGGTCACGTATCTTCAACGTCAGTCTCCAAGGTTCTTAACAGAATCGGGTTATGAGCCACAACTCGGTTTGTACTGTATTGGCCTAGCTGAAGTTAAACTTCGCGAACGCGTCCTGGGATGCAAAGCCTTTAGGCTCTGGCGCCGGAGAGCTACTGCCGAAGCCGCCAAAGGCCTCAAAGTCGTTTTTGGGCGTGGATTCAAGCGGAGATGCCGTCAGAGGTGGCGGGTCAGACGTTGGGGTCATGGATACGGTTGGATGCATAGGAACGGGTTCCCCTACGTCCCCTGAGAAGGAAGACGAAATTCCAGTTCCTTCAGTCAATTGCACCTCAAGTCTTGAGACCTCGGCTCGGAGCTTGTGGATTGTAGTCCTCTCCCCCTCGATCAGCTCTCTGAGTGTTTGTTCCACGGCTCGAACGGCATGGGTATCCGTATTTTTCTCTTCCAAGTTAGACGTATTAGTGGCCACACGAATGGTGTCTCGCTTGGTAGATAATGCCAACAGCTCGTGGCGAAGCTGATCAAGCTCACGAAGTTGTCCCAGTAGTGTGTGGATTGCATCCTGCTTCTTCTCAATGCTTTGAACGACCTGGAGGAGCGCTTCGTTTGACTTATCAAGTTGGCTCACCGCAGCGGAATCAGTTTCATCCGACAGGAAAGGCTTCTGTGGTGCATTGCTTGGCACAAACTGGGTTGTGGATATCGAAGGAGCATGCAGGTGAGAACTTCCCATCGGAACGAATCCACTGGACTGTGATGGGGCAGCGTGCATATTTGACGCTGAATAGGTGGTACTGGCGTCAGTGGATACACTAGCAAAGCTGGTGACAGAGCTAGTTGATCCAACGCGATCACGTCTTGGCTCGCCAAGTCCACCGCTGACCTGGGTCGAAATGCCTGTACTGTTGCCTCCGAAGAAAGATGTGGAGGGTGCTGGATTGCCTACTCCAGAGGAAGCAGGATGCACCGAAGTCAAGGTCAATTCCACCGCCGTATTTATCGGAAGTGATATTGTTGACAAGCGCGAAGCAAGACCGAGACCACCTTCAGCCTGAGTAGTCGAAGTCGAGCTCGCTCGACCAAATGATGCTACGCGAGTGTATTCGGATAATGAGGGTTCCATGACCGAAATACTGTCGAATGCGTCCATCGAATCGTGATTCGTAATTTGAGTGGGTGGAGAGGGTGATGCCAAGACAGGAAGCTGGATGGTTGTCGGTGCGATCGTGGAAACTGAGTTGGTTCGCGAATGCTCACCACCAACTGGCACCGTTGGAGTCGACGTGTATGACCCACGACCGCCGAACACAGATTCGGCCAGTTCGGAGGGCAGTTCAGCAGGCAGAGGCAGTCCTCGCTTGCTGACACAGACGATTAGATGCATCGCGATGTAGAACTCTCTGGTATCCAGACGGCTATCTTGTCCGCGATCAGCCAAAGCCCAGATATCGCGAAGAACCTAAAAGAAACACAAGTGAGCATACTATTCTCTATGGGGCTAACTGCTACAGAGCTGACGCACTCCGCGATCGAGACCCGACATCCCAAACAGCTGCACGGCCTCACCCCCGTGCAAGAACCCGTCGTGGTCAGTGTCGTACTGCTTGAAGATGCCATCATAACGCTGTTTCTCCTCTTCTGTCACAGCATACGACTTGTCATGTTGCGCTACAGGAGCTCCATGTGCTATTTGGCTTATCGAAGGCACTGCATGTGGAAGGGGGATGCCTCCAAATGACGGGAGCGGAAACGGCACCGACGCGAGTTCGTGGAATCGCTGAGGCGAGATTGCTTCGCCTCGCTGAGCCATGCTGATTAGTCGCATGGCAACGTAGAACTCGTTCCTCGAGAGCTCACTCCGCTGCTGAGAGTCTGCGATGGTCCAAATCTATAGTGATTATGAGGGATACCGTACTACCTCGGTTTACTGGGACAAGGAACTGACCTCACGAAGAAGTGACTTGTCGACTCCCGAGCGGGAGAAGAAAGCAACCGCAATGAGGCCACCTATGAAGTTGCGCTTTTCTTCGTCGGCCGCAGCAAAGAGCACATCGAAGAACTGGTGCTCCTGGGCGGACGGAGGTGACCACGCGTTCAGCGGTACCATCATCGTGGCGCCACTCAGCATGCTCGCAGTCCGCCCAACAGTCGCGAACTGCGCGGCGGAGCCCCTGTGCCTATACAGGGGGTGTTGCGGCCCTGCGTGCGTGGCGTAGTGATGCGGGTCCATCGCAAGGCACCAAGGGGAAGCCGAGGAGGATTCTGCGTAATAACGACTGAAACAACAAGAGGAGCTGTATTGTGGGCATGTAACAAGTACTAGGACGTCACTGTTACTAACATCGCCTACTGCTTTCCTTTCTTCTTGGCACCACCGGCAGGCTTGCGTGCTGGTGGCCCTCGTTTCTTCGGTCCTGCCTTTGTAGCAATAACCTTGCCGTCGGAGATGGACACGTCCGGCGCCATGATGACGTCTACGGTGGCATGCCAAAGAAAACACATTTGAAAATGAGCCTTGCTTTACAGCCAACACAGCTACTGTACCTTTGGTGAACTCGACCACGAACACTTGGTTTGGCCCAGAAAATACGTTCTTTATCTTCGGTAAGCTCACAACCTTCGTTGGAGTGAACAAGGGACCCGGCTGTGATTGTCCATGACCCAATTGACCGTACTTGCCAAGCCCCCAGGTATAGACAGACCCGTCAGTTGTCAAGGCAACTGAATGCAAATCACCGCAAGCAATGCGGCGAATCGGTCCAGCGTCAGCAATAGACTGGATATGAGTTGGGGCACCCACGGCTTTCTGCTGTTGGTCCTCCCCATTCTTATCCGCAAGGACTCCGACCTGGCCGTGCTCGTTATCACCCATACCAACAAGACGGCCGTCAGCTAGCAACAGCAATGTGTGCTGTCCACCGCACGCAACCTGCACTACAGTGTCATGCTCGAGTGCCTAAACACGTTACCAATCCAATATCAAGTCTCGTCCGATAACAAATCCGTATTCACGCAAACGTACTCTCACGAAACGAGGGCGAGGGACACGGAACTGAGACCGGAAGAATCGAGATTGCCCTTCCGGGACGCGAGGCTTAGGGATGCCCAACTGACCACTTTCTCCGAAGCCCCAGGCCCAAAATCCCTTCATTCTGTTGAACAATCAGATGTTGTAGATACAGGGAAGAAAGATTCGTGTGTGCGTACTTTGTGGGGACTGCGATGCAGTGGGCTTTCCCAGCCGCTAGAATTCGAATATCACGACCCAATAGGAATTCTTGTGGCTCCTCGATGCTTGCATCTTCGACCTGAAATGAAAAATTAAGGAATCTCTCCAGCGGAGACTTATCGAGGAAATCGTACCCTTGTGAATGCTGGGCCGTCTTTGTTCAGAAGTTGTGGGACCCACTGGTTCCGACCCGTTCCTTCACCAAGTTGGCCATGTGTGTTTGCGCCCATACTCATCATCACACCAGGTTTCTGGGTGCTGAATTGATCGGCATCCGATAGCTCTCCCGATGTCATCAAGATGAAGTCATCTCCGCAGCATGCTGTGCCAAGTAGCAATTCTGCACATTAATTTCTCATCTCTTCAATCTTGGCCGCTGTGACCGTACCGAGGTCAACAGGAATCTCGAGCTCTCGGAGCGCCGAGATTTTTTTGGGAACCTTTTTTATCTTGTTCTCTTGATGGCCGAGCTGACCGAACTCGCCGTTTCCCCAAGTGTACACATGGCCTTCGACTGTTAGTGCAAGACAAAAATCGCGCCCAGTGCTGATTGTTTTGAAGCTGCAACAATAAGACGGTCAATATATCAATAGCCTTAGTGGTGATCCAATAAAACACGGTAGGTCTCACATTCCGTCGATTTTTGGGCGTTTGTCTGCAACGAGTGACTCGACCTGTACAGTCAAAGCATCTCTTTTGTCTCGTGTCCGTTCGCATCTCGTCAAATATTATCATACCAGACGGAAGTGCGACAGTCTTTCGTGAACAACATCATTATGGCCAAGCTGTCCGGAAGAGCCGGTGCCAACAGAGTACAGGTTGCCATCATCACACAACACCAACGTTGAGGTCTCGGTGCTCGCAATCTGGACAATCCCGATAACGTCCAGCTGAGTGACCCTTGTGGGAGCCCACACAGCCTTATCACTTGAATCAAGAAGCCCAAGCTGAACAACACAGCATTGCTTGAACCCACATCCCACCGCCGCATCGTTGAACTTTATCCTTACCTGCCCGTCCTCATTGTCGCCGAATGCATACACGGCTGATACCACCGGAGCACCTTCCTCTGAACAGATCAAGGCCAAGTCAGATTAGCCACAACCACCACATCGGCGTGTTCTGCACACCAAGTCGAGGGATGCGTCCGGCACAAAATTTGCAGAACCAGTCACCCTCAGGCACAGCGGGTTTGCGATTGAAGTTGCCCTTGGGTTTCTGTCTACAGCAAACGCATCCTGCGTGGCAAAAGGTGTGGAATGGGCGGTCGCATCCATCGCAAAGAACGAGGAACGCCTCATCGTCCTCCTTGCCGCAAACGCGGCAAGCGTCTTCGGTCAGCTCGGGAAGCGCGGTCATCACTAGGACTGGACTGTGAACTCGGCAACAAGTCCTCTCTTGACGGATGACCCACTCAATGTTCCAGAATCGAATCTGGAGCATTAACCTGTTATCATTTATATGTGTGCTTTGAACAAGCTCAGATATCATTTGGGAGAGGTTGTACGGAGAACTTGCTCACGGAAAGCGAAACAGACGAAGACTGGAAGGAAACCCCGTGGGTGCGTGCAGTGTAGTTCGACTGCCCCCACTTACCGAGCAAGCCATTTCCGGTGGAGTTCTCCGCCACGAGCGCCGCAACAGAGACCCTTCCTTGAGACCCACATCTACTCTCCGACTCGACAAACTATGTCCCGGGACTAGTGAGTTGCCCCAACTTGTTTGTGGCGGATCACATACTGAGTCTGCAAAAGCGACCACTTGTTCAAGCTCGTTCTCATAGGCGATTCGGGAGTTGGGAAATCGTGCCTACTTCTGCGTTTCGCCGTGAGGACTTTTGCTATCAGGCTTTAACTGATCGTGGACTGACTTGCTTGTTTATCTGACCAGGACGACGCCTTCACAGAGAGCTACATCACCACGATCGGAGTTGATTTTGTACGTTGTTGTTAAGGATCCGAAAATGCTGTCCGACTTACAAGTGTCCTTCGATCCTAGCGCTTTCGAACTGTCAAAATCGACAAGAAGACTATCAAACTGCAGATTGTATGTGCCCGACAGTGCGTTCTTTGTCTCGCAAACCTCGTCGCTGATAAGGTCATATTCAAAGTGGGATACAGCAGGCCAAGAGCGTTTCCGCACGATCACCAGTGCATACTACCGTGGAGCAGATGGCATCATTATGGTGTATGATGTGACAAGCCAGGTGAGCGCAAATGTCAAGATGATCTTGGCTGCGCGAGTTAATGAGCCGTCTCGTAGGAATCGTTCGACCACGTGAACGACTGGCTCAACGAAGTTAATCGTTACGCCAGCGAAGGCACGTGCAAGCTTCTCGTCGGCAACAAGAGCGACATCAGCGAGAACCGAGCAGTGCCATATGAGACGGCGAAGGCGTTTGCGGATAGTTTGGCCATTCCTTTCCTCGAGACTAGTGCCAAGAACGCACAAAACGTTGAGGAGGCCTTCCTCACCATGGCCTCCGAGTTAATTACGATCCGAGAGATGGTTGGCGATGCGAATCGACCGAAAGGGGCTGTGGTACGTTGCTGAAAACTCCAACCCTCCATTGTACAGTTGATGGTGAAATCGGCTAACCATTTGAAAATCTTAGCTGTCGGAGGAACCGCATCGCGTTGGCAATCCAGGTGGCTGCAATTGCAACTGAGAGATCGTAGTATTGCAGATACTGCGACCACCGTTTGAATAAGGACCCTCTTCTCCAATGATGCTCATGCTAACCCACTCTTGCCTACTTCAAGATCCACAACCGTCGTTTACCGGTTTACCGGTATCACGGCTCTAAGACTGAGTCTGAGTCCAGACCATAGTCCCCCACGACAAAAACAAACAACAGAGCACCATGCAATACGGCGGCAACGGAGGCGGCGGCGGCGACGTAGATCGAGCGCTGGGCAGCATTCGTGCTCGCGCAGACCACTTAAGACACACTGTCGGTCGACTCGAGCACAATCTTGCGTGGAATCCGGCAAGCACCTGGTGAGTTCTGGTCGAGCGGGTCTTCATCAAGAGGGATCGTCTCACTCCTGGATTTTTGTCTGCGTCGCTTCGGCGCTAAATAGGCCCGAGCTCCTCAGTCAGTTTATGGTCATCTCGAAGCAATTGGAGAACATGAATGAAGAGATTCCAGACATGATTCAACATTTTGTATGTGTGCCACGGATGGCGACACCAAATCCATCCGACATTCCTCTTCTTTTGCGAACGCGCGAAGATCCCGAAATGGAAGATGCTGATCGTCAGCTTATGACAGACAAGCCACGTGAGAAGAGTGCTGACGCACTGCAAAAAGTGAAAGCCTCGCACAACGAAGTCGTGGAGAGCTTTGAGGAGACATTTCGTGAGATGTCGGATGGTCTCTTGAAGTCGATTCGGGTGAACAAGTATGCCACGAAGACGAAGCCTCAGAGTACTCAGGGGCATCAGTTCAAGTATATGGAGTCAGGCTCATACGAGTAGTGTTGAGGAGCTGAGCAACGAAAATTATCTCGATTTGGTGCTCATGAGCAGCGAAGCTAGCACATTTTCTGCGTCAACGTAGCTGTCTAAAAGGCTGGACGGGGTGAACCTCAATTGGTTCCAAGTCGGAAGGAACGGACGTCCAATACAATGAAGATGCAGGTGCGAGACCGAGGTGAATGGTGGTATGTGAAATCCTAGTCTGTGATTGCAAGAACGACGTCGTCTTTAGCTCGCTGCTTTCGAGAAGACATACCTTACAATAAACGTGCAATACATACTGATATTGACTGGGGTCGTCGTGCCCTTCCAGTGCGAGCAAGCCACGCCCGGTGGAGATCATCCGACTCACTGGAGGCCATGAGAGCGCGTTGCAGTCACAAGAAATGCCGCCATAGATAGACAAATAATGACTAGCTAAACGCACCAAGAGCAGCATGCTCGGCCGTGAGATCGTCTACAGACGGAATGTGGGTCTTGGTAATGACCAGCAAGTGTTTCTTGGCACGCGGATTTTTGTCCTCAATCGCAACCACGAGTTCGTCCTATTGCGACTGATGAGTAAAACCAGTCACCTCCGCGGGCGATACATGCGCGCACCTCGAAGAGTACTCGGTTCCTGCTTGCGAGCGACTCTCTGTCACAGAACACGCATGCTCGCGGTGTCCGCGACAGCCATCTTCGCATGGTTCAAAGTGATCATCCTTCCAAGAGGCCCTCGTTGGAGTGACTCGTGCACATTCGACCTTTCACCTCGTTTTGTGAACAAACTCTGGAATGAGGTTTTTCATTCGAATCCCAGCGGGGGGCAAAGTGGAGAGAACTGCTGGGCGCGAAATCACAAAAGGCGACGCGGTCGACGCCATGAGTTCCAGTGCGGCGGCGCTGCGCAAGGAGGACCGCTTCGGCACGTTCCACGATGCAGTGGCCGTGATCGAAGCCTTCGCGGGCGCCACCCAGCAGCGCCGTGTGCGCGTCCAGCAGCGACCCGCAGGCGACGGCGACGTCGCGACGGAAGCCACGGGTGCCGAGGACGCGGCCGTGCCCACGATCGGAGGCATCGCGGTCGCGAGCAGCGCTAACAATGCGCAGGCCAACGTCGTCGTGGTCGAGTGCGAGAACGCGCCCGAGTGCAAGTGGTTTGTGCGGCTGTCATACATCAAGAGCGAGAAAAAGTGGAAGATTTCGAGCATGAACACGGTGCACCACAAGACCAACTGCCCTGAGGCGGTCTCCGCCGCAGACGACATCACTGCAGCGTCCGCCGCTGCGTCTGCTATCATTCAGGATGCGGCGGCCGCAGCTGCTGTCTCGGCGTTGGCGGGTGGCACCTCGACGAGTGGCTCTTTCCAGCGAATGATGCGTGACGAATCTGAACCAGGAGATGGTGCGCCAGCTCTTACCAATGTCGCCTCCATCGGTGGTGGTCACGTACAAGTCGGAATGATGTTCGCCAGCTGGAAGGAAGGAGTCACGGTAGTGCGAAGCTTGGCATACCAAATGGGTCGTCGCGTCGTCGCTGAGAAACCAAGCGAGATGATGTTCGAAGGGCGCAACATCGTCGTTCGCCGAGTTGTGTGCCAGAATCATCGCAACTCCAATTGTGAGTGGATGGTGGTATTTGAGCAGTCTGCGGATGGCAACGAAACCTTCACAGTGCTCTCCATGCATCTTCTTCACTCGAAGGAATGTCTTGAAACTTGCAACTTCAGTGCTCGTAAAAAAGAGCAGCAAGCGCAGAAGGCCCTGGCCGCAGTCGCAACAAACGAAGGGTTGCAGAGTAACCCGGCTGCGTCACTTCTTGTGGATGATCTGTCCAAATACCAGCTTACTCACGAGATGCGCTGGAGTACAGGTAAAGAAGCTACCAAGGCTATCAGTGATTTCACTCTGGTTGTACAGCGCAAACGCTCGAAACTGTGCAAGAAGAACAATGGTGGCAGCAACAAAAAGTATGTGTGCTCCGATGAGAAGTGCCTCTGGTTTGTCCAGCTTGTGAAAGGATGGAAGTCCAAGAATTGGAAGATCTCAGCTATGAACCTCAAACACTCCGAGCATTGCACTGGTGAGGCCAAGCCAACCGCCCGGCAGCTGGCGGAAATGCGTTTTTTTCGTCAGGCTGTCGTGACGCACTCAAAGTCAAGCGGAAAGCTGCTCACCGACAATTTCTTGACGAATTCGGAGTCAGGAATCAAGATTCCTCGTGGCATGGCTTATCGCGCTCAGCGCTTAGTGGTGGCGACGTCGACGGATGATCTCACTGAAAGTTACAAGTTCATCCCTAGCCTTCTCGATTCATTTGCCAAGAAGAACCCTGGGTCTACGATATCTTACGAGAAGGACGAGCAAGACCACTTCGTCCGCGCCTTTATTATGCCAAATGCGATGTCACTGTCGTTGCTCTGTATGCAACAAGTTTTTGGTATCAAGGTCATCAATTTTGACAGCGTCAGCTACACCGGTAGCTTGGTGCTGCTGATCGGTCGAGACGGCAATCTCGAGAGCCAGGTGCTAGCTTTTGCGCTTCTCCCAAACAGTGAGATGGATCATATGAAATGGTTTCTTGCGCTTGCCAAGGCCGGCGGCGTCCGCTTCGACGGCTGCCCCGTCTTTTGTAGTCACAACCAGAATGGACTTTTGCGTGCTCTTGCTCATGAAGCCCGTAACGCGAAGATCATGTTCTGCGTGCGAAGTTTAATCGACGAGATCAACCGAGACAAAAACATCCCTCAGTTGGGTGCCTTGGAAGAACTTATCTGGGATATGCAGAGCCAAGATACTGAAGAGGGGTTCCTAAAAGTACTTTCTCAGCTCGAGAGTCTGAACGCACCTGCCGCCGCGTTCATTCGTGCTGTCCATCCCAAGAACTGGGCTTATCATTTGAACAGGTCCATTCGACTGTACAAGTGGTCCAGCACAGCTGCAGAAGAGGCCACGCAAGGTTCAGACGTACAGAATAGTGACGAAGCACCATTTGACCTGATGTACGGCTTCCTCGCTTTTTTGATGGACAACGTGTTCAAGAAAAACCAGCTCTCCCAAAAACTGGTGACCGAAAACCCTCTACTGACTCCAGGCGCAGATGCTCTGTATCGCCAAGAACTGCAGGAGTCGGAGATGTACACAGTGCGACTTTGTGATGAGCAAGTAGCTTTTACTTGGCGTACGGGGGAACGCCCGAAGATCACGCATCGAGTTGACTTATCTCTGCGGACGTGTACGTGTGGTCAGATGTATCAATTGGGGATTCCTTGTCGCCATTTTATTGCCGTGAGCCTCCATTTTGCGAACGAGGCGTTGCTTATGGATGGTTTCGACGCAATCTATAAAGCCTCCACGTATGCTGAAGTCTGCAGGAGCCTCCGGATCGAGATTCCTGCGGCTGAAGATCTAAGCAAGGACACGACAATACTCCCCGCGGCATCGCTGAAGGGCGCCAAGTATAAGAAGCGGGCTCGCCCTGCAACAGACGTAGCGGGTCGTGCGCCGGTAGCTCAGGTGGGAATGCCACCACTACCTAAGGCACCGCGCCTCGACTTCGAGGCGGATGTAGTGTCTGGCCTTACTGAGTTGGTTTGAATTTGTACTTCGAGGAGAACGCTGGACAGGAAGGTGAACTTGGATGGGCTAATTGCCAATATATTTGATCTGTTGTGAATTCTCAGCATCTTCATTTGGGGTCTGTGAGCCCAGCTGTGCTCGACTTGCGCTGAACTGTTTTCCTGGCGGCTGCAGTGTCACCGGCCTTCATCCCCAAGTTCTTCTTGAGCTTCGCCGTCGTGCGTTGAATGGCCTTTCGTTTCAGCGCGATACGATGCATGTGCAGCGAATTATTGATCGGCCGGGCCCGGACCTGCACGTCGGCGCCTAGTGGATTGAGTGCAATTGAACGGTCGGTAACCGCACCAGCAAGGGAGATCCCGTAGTTCTTGGCGAGGCAGAATTGCAGATCCTTAGCCTGTAGTTCCGTAGACCGACGATGTTTGGCGAGTCTTGACGAGAATGCCACGACATCCTCAACAAAATCCGACGCCATGTCGAGAAGCAGTTCTTCAACTGCTGGCTGGAAGCAGAAGCGAGGCTCGATCGAGCGCAGTAAGTCGCCCAAGGGTTTGATCGGCGTCAACGCCTTCGTGTTGGCGGCGGATCCAGAGCCCGACGGGGAGAATCTGGGCGACGAGCCGACTCGCAGTGCGGAGTGCGAGGTGCTAGATAGTGCGCCTGGTCCTGCAGGCGACAACGAGGTGCCGCCTATGGCCACGGGTAGCGTCGGGGGTATGTACATGGAGCCTGGGACCAGCCGCTGTTTCTTGTCGACAGCCATTTTGGTCGCTGAAGAAGAGGAGTGCGAGGCAGGCTTGTCGACGTACCGCGTTCTGAAACTTTACGTGAGGTCTGTAACGGAACCGCGATACAAACAGAGGTTCGTATTCGAACCACATAACGGTTAACCTCTTTTCAACACCAACGTTGCAGTGACAGTCACTGCATCACTGCCGCCCCGCTCATGACGCTCAGGCGACGAGCCAACCAGATCCGAGGAACTGACGGCACCGCGCCGAGTCTGCGGGACCAGCGCGAGGAAGGCAACGACCACCACGGACGAGATTCAACTCGCCCACCAACGCACTTCGACTCGCGCAAACTCGCGCACTGATGTGGCATCGCCTGGCTGTCGGCATCAACCGCGTCGGGGCGGCGCACGGCGGCATCATTCGGGTCGCCAGAGCCGCGTCGTCGGTCGCGCACCACACATCCTCGCTCGAGCGGCTCTTCGACAACAACAAGAAATGGCGTGAGGGCAAGAAACTGCTCGACCCAGACTACTTCGACAAGACCTCTAAGGGCCAGCACCCGCAGTACCTCTGGATCGGATGCTCCGACTCGCGCGTGCCGGCCGAGGAAGTTACGGGCCTCGCACCTGGGGAGATGTTTGTGCATCGAAACGTGGCCAATATGGTCGTTGCCAATGACGTAAGCGCACTTTCCGTCATCCAGTATGCCGTGGAGCACCTCAAGGTCAAGGATATCATCGTTTGCGGCCACTACGGCTGTGGCGGTGTGCGTGCCGCGATGGACAACAAGCATCTCGGACTTCTCGACAACTGGCTTCGTAACATCCGCGATGGTAAGATTTCCCGTGCTCGGTCCCATTGCAGAGGGAGCCTACCGCTGATTACAAATTCGTCTTGCAGTGTGTCGAATTCACTATGACGAGCTCCACCAGATTGAGGACTCGGAGGCCCGACTGAACCGCATGATCGAACTGAACACAGTCGAGCAGTGCATGAACATCTTCAAAATCGGGCTCGTACAGCGCCACCAAGTGAAGTACGGCTTTCCTCGAATTCATGGGCTTGTGTACAATCTCAGCAACGGGGAACTGAAGGAGCTGGATGTCGATTTTCAGTCGTATGTGAAAAAGTACCGCTCCATCTACCGACTGCACTCGTTCCCGACGGAGGCACCACTGCGTCGCGCACAGCTCCAGTCGAATATGATCAATACCCTCATCGAGGGCCATGATGAGGAGCCTGGGCGAGTGAGCGTCAAGTACCTGAAGCGCGCGATGCTCAACGAGCCGTTGCTGTTCAGCGAGACCGAAGTGGAGAGCGCGATTGCCACTGTGCTTCAGGGCCAGAATGACAAGTCAACGATCTGCGCCGACAAGCTCGCGGAGCACTTCGAGCGTCAAATGGCACTCTGATAAACTGCTTGAATATTTGTTTTTGTTACTGGAGGTTTGAATGTACTAGTTTACAGTAGCAGTGATGATCTTGTCGCGAGGATAGGAGATTGGATTCCAATCATTGGAACATGACGTCTCGTCGCCCGCTCAGCGCCGACAGTCCTCCACCTAAGCGGGTGCGCCTGAAATACACAAACGACGAGCGCGACACCATCGACCTCACCGAATCTCCGCCGCCGTCCAGACCGCCGTTCGCATTCCAGCTCACAAAGCTCAAGGACGTACCTGCTCACCACAACGGTGCGCCTGTTGTGCTCACACACCGAAATCGATAGTGCTGCAAAAACTCACGATGCATTGTGGAACTCAAGCGCACGCCGTCGGTTTGAGCGACTTGTTGGACGGGGAATTCTCTCAGTGCCTTCTAACTAACTACATGTATGATGTGCCGTGGCTCTTTCGTGAGTGTCCCCGTCTTCAAGACGTGCCAGTCGTGCTCGTTCACGGAGAACGGGACTCCACGGCAATCATGAAGGAGTGCCGGGGGCTCAAGAACGTGACGCTTGTCGCGCCGCGACTTCCTATTCCATACGGAACTCACCACACGAAGATGATGGTTGTAGTGTACCCATCCCACATCCGCATCGCAATCTTCACGGCAAATTTCATATCGATCGACTGGAACAACAAAACCCAAGGCGTTTGGACCCAGGATTTTCCGTTAAAGGAAAAGCCTGCGACGCAATCTGGCTCAACAGCGCCTCTTGTAGACTTCGAACACGACCTAGCTGACTATCTTCGAAAGCTCGGCAAGGCTGTGGTCGATTTCTGCAGCATTCTCCATCGTTACGACTTTCGCACTGCGACTGTCGCCTTAGTGCCGTCAGTTCCAGGAGTTTACACAGGACACGGTACCACTTCGTGGATGGCCTGGCCACGCACAACACTGACATTTTCTGATCGGCAGATATTGACAAATACGGTCACATGCGAGTGCGAAAGTAAGAATCAAATTGCGCGGGCTTTACGGGATGTAATTGACTTCGTGGTGTAGACTCCTGCATCTTCTCCGATTTTCGGCTTCCGATCACCCGCTCGTATGTCAGTTTTCGAGCCTGGGATCGCTCGATGAAAAATGGCTTTTCGGCGAGTTCGCGCAGAGTTTAATGCCGGGGCATGCTCAAGCTGCTTCAGGTGAAGGATCTCTTCCAGTTAAATCTTTCCATATCATTTGGCCAGCAGTCGAAGATGTGGTACGCATCCGTGTCCGTCTTCTGAGGCACAAAGAAGTTCTGACATTTTTGGTCGCATGATAGCGAAACTCACTAGAAGGGTGGAACGCAGGACGAGCAGTGCCTTGTCCACTCAAAAACATGAAGCCGTTCTTGCACAAGTATCTGCGCAAATGGACACCGCCAGATTCGCTCCATCGACAGAGTGCCATGCCTCACATCAAGTCCTACGCCCGATTCCATCCGTCTCAAAATGGGCAGGTTGACTGGGCAATTCTCACCAGTTGCAATCTCAGTAAAGCCGCGTGGGGTTCTTTCCAAAAGCACAAGTCGCAGTTCATGGTCCGTTCGTACGAGCTAGGGGTGCTGTTCTTGCCCGTGGGAGAAGCTGGAAGAATCTCGTCACCACATACTCAGTTCGTACTTGTGGGAAGTGAGGCAGAAATATTGTCTACTACGACGTCTATATTGCCACTTCCGTATGGACTCCCTATCAAGACTTACGACCCTCAAGTTGATGAACCATGGGTCTGGGACCTTGTAAGAGATTCTCCCGACGTGTTTGGCAACTGCTACATACCTCGA
Source organism: Pythium scleroteichum (assembly GCA_023335855.1). Lineage (NCBI taxonomy): Eukaryota > Oomycota > Peronosporomycetes > Pythiales > Pythiaceae > Pythium > Pythium scleroteichum. Next base: position 43,246 of record JAADVR010000175.1, read on the forward strand.
TGAAAAGTCACGTTAAGGAGACTCCTGTAACCCGATCACTTCCTTTCGTTGATGAACAATTTCGTGACCTTGCTCTCTCAATTCGATGATGGTTGGTTTGTTCGGAGTTGCTGATATAAACCTAATTTGGTTGAAGTCGTTTGATGCGCGCCTCATGAACGCATTTTGAGCAGGTGATCGGAGACGCGAATCAAGAGTGATCTCCTTGCAGCCAGTCGACGCCAACGCTGTGTCGATTTTTAAATCCGGTACGATAACAACTCCCGTGGCCGGTTCAGTTCCTCTCGGTTGCTCAGCGTCGCTCTCGACTTCGCCAGCGTGTTGTATCCTCCGCTCCAGCTGCTCGATTCGTTCGTGAATAGCTCGAAACTGCCGCTCTAATCGTTGGACAGCCACTGGTTTCTCGTCTGTGTGGGGCTTACGGTTGAACTTCTTCTCAAACTGAGTAACCCATACTCGAACCTGTTGGGCGTCGTTTTGCTGGAGCCCTCGGCATTTGTGGAGCTCGTTCTGAAGTAAAAATGTAAAGAGGCCGTTTCGTCCAGCTCTTGTTGAGGTGTTAGGTGATGGTGCACGGGTGGGTAGTGTGTTGCCAAGAAAGAACGGGTGCGTTTTGAGTTCTTCAATGGATGCCCCAGGCTGCAGTAGTTCGATTACAAAATCGTGCTCGACTGAACTCAAACGAAGGTGGCGGAGTAGGTCCTCCGTCGGTCTTGTGATATTGCCTAGAGTCACTCGAGAACCCGTGAGCATTTCTACAATCAAAAAAGCAAGACTTCGCACATCTCGAGCCTTTCGCTCGTCAACGCTTGAGGCAACTTGTTGGCGTAAAGTACTCTGGACGAAGTTGTTGTCGTCAAATAGCTGGCTGCCACCATAAAGTCAGAAGTTGTTGAGCAACGTTGATCGAGGGTGGCCGCACCCACACGCTCGGAGAAGGGACTGAAGACACTCGACCGGGGGGAACCATCCTGCGACTTGAACTCGACCCTCGGAGAGGAAAACGTTCGAAAGCGAGAGCTGTTACAGTGATAAAAGTAAGACCCATTTTATCCCAATTGCCCAGAACGAGAAGGTTGCTACGTACTCCACCACAAGCGAGGCCGGCCCGATGCAAACCTTCAAGACCAAAGATCATGCTCTGCACGAAGTGGCGCGTGGCTGTGGTGTGAAAGCGCCCGAACGCTTTCAATAGAGTGAAGAGATCGTTTCCGATAGCGCGTGTTGCGAGCAACTGGACTTCGTAGGAGTTTTTGTTGATGCGATCTTTGTCCTCGGAAACCACCACAGAATCATACTGAAAAACGTGCTCTTCATCGAGTACCGAACTGCATCGACTCAATTCGACCGCGAGTGCATTGTGGAGCACTTCAGCGAGAGCAGAGGTCGGTGCAGTGACCACTTGGGCCACGCCAAGCATCGACCCCCTTTAAACACCAGCAGTAGAATAAGCAGCACGAGATCAGACAGTTTCGAGACCCTTTCACGTACATTGCGTCGTCCAGGATAATGCGCGGGTAGATGTGCCCCATTCGGCCCGCCGCGACTGGGGCGGAGGGCGATCTCCCCGCCATTCTTCGAATACTCAGTGTTGGTCATTCATGCGGGCAGGCAGCGTGGCTCTTTCTTTATAAATATAGAGCCACGCCTGTCACTATGGTAATTCAGTAGTAGAGGATAGTGACTTCAACTTGGGCAGGGACGATCTCGCTTTGGTGACTCCCTTTGCGCTGCCGCACTCCACACAAGCATGCTTCGGCGCCTTCCGATAGGGTCCCCCAGGGGTGCCTCTCACAGTCGCGACGAGATCGCCTGGTTTTCCAAGATCTGCCGCCGGCTGCGCGCACGACCGCAAGGACACCGAGTGAAGTCGACCCCCTCTCGTGTGTTTGTGGGAAGTCTGCGCTCGCACGGGTAGCCATGGAAGTAAAGATTTACCCTTGCTCTTCCCATAATACGGTGCATGTCTCTCCCTCCCGAGGGAAGACGCTGCACCCTCAGGTTACCACAATGTGCAGCACATTCGCTTCGTCGTGCTAAACATACTACAGTATTCCCCGTCCTCAGCGAAACCCCTTTCAGCCGATCCCTTCCGGAAATGCTGATTCTCAATTCCTGGTGGCTTGCTTTAAGTATTTGCAACTGACTGAAAACTGATGCCCCTTCTATGCAGGTCAAACTAAGGTTTGCGCTGAGGACGGGGAATACTGTAGTAATCTGTAGAGCCGTGTGTGAGCCGTGTTACTGATTTCTACATTCCCCTACGTCTTCTTAACTCGGTACGTGGCATTATCAGACTGTTTGCGCAAAACGAAAGTATGAGGTTTTACAAGCAAAACCTCATCACGTCATGCACTACACGTCGACGCGACGAGCGGAACGGAACAGTCAACCAGACCTCGTCCAGAAGCTGAACACGCAGACGTGATAAGCTGGAAGCAGGCCAGAGACCCGCGATGACCTCTCGACCGATCCGCGTGCTCAGCGAGCGCATCATGAGCCGAGGGTTCGAGCCCACCGTGCAGCGCTTGATGGAAAACGTACGTGGTGTGTTCAACTGCTGCGGATGGTTGAGGCAAACCAACTCGTTGCGTTTCGTCCAGGTTCAATCTGTTGTGCGCAAGCAGCCTGGTCTGATCTCCCTGGAGACGCTGAGCGATGTGAATGACCACCACAAGTACGTCGTGCTGTCGGAGGTAACGAGCTTATTTTCGAGTTTTGTCGAAAGTATCTTTTAGTGAGCCTACCACGGTTTTGTTTTACAGTGGAAGTCCAAGAAGGACTACGATGCCTGGGTCAACAGCAATGACTTTAAGGACTGCACGGAGAAGATTAATGAAGTACTGGATGTGCCAGGCAAGCGCACAACGATCTATCAGCCTCCGAAGGAGGACATCTTCCTCTTGTGAGAGAGCTGGCGGGTCCGCGATATTCCCGTCTACTACTCGATAGCGCGTTGATTGCATTCCTGTTTAATATTATCGAACTTTTCGCACCAATCCATCCCGTTCCGAAGTTGTGCCCGTCGTAGATGACAGTCACTGCTCAGCGATGATGGCTGCTTCGAGAAAGCTGAAGCACACAAGATGCATGGTGCATTGGAGAAAACTGCGACGTGTGAACTTTCGTGTGGGTCACATAATGCTACTTCAGAGTGAAGTGTGAGATCTGTTTGCCTGTGACAACTGCAACCGAAAGCATTCGGCAAACCCCTTCGGTGCGATGAAGGGCAAGATTCGGGTGATCAGCGAGCGCATCATGACGCGCGGCTACGAGCCGACGGTCGCGCGCTTGATGGAGAAGGTCAAAACCAAGGTTCGCGCACAGCCCGGACTGTTGAGTGTCGAAACCTACAACCAGGTGGACGACCAGCACAAGTATGTCGTGTTCTCTGAGTGGCGCTCCAAGGAGGACTACGATCGCTGGGTTAACAGCGTTGAGTTCAAGGAGGTGTCAAGCAAGATCAATGAGGTGCTCGACGTGCCTACCATGAAGACACGGGTATTTCGTACCCCAAATGAAGACATTTTCTTGCTCTGATTCAGGGTCCACAAACAGAGGAATCTTCGACAACACGCGATGTCAATTGTTGGTAATTGCTTTGGAGGTACCACCCAAACGTCTTTCTCTAGCCCATTTGGCAGCTCTATAAAGTTTCGGTGGTCGAATCTGTCTTGCTCTTCACAAATCTCTTTATCCGATTCACTGTGTCGCGCACGGTATCTCCGAATGTGTGCGATTTGCACGCAGATTCCCCCTTCTCTGCTAGCTCCTGCTCTTCTTCCAAGAACTCCTGCATCAGCTCTTCCTGGCGAGGCGAAAGTTTCCTGATGATCATCAATCGTGAGCGTGAAAAACGTGCAGGAATCACTATCCAAAGTAGTAGAGACGTACTTGGGGATCTGAACTTGCAATTTCACCAACTGAGAGCCTCGACGATTGGAGTTTAGTTCCTTGATGCCCTTGCCTCGCATTTGAAGTACAGTATCGGGTTGAGTTCCTTTAGGGATCTAATACAGAAAACAGCGTCAGTTGCTACTGGAGAATTTTGTGTGGGCCACTGCGCCAATTCACACCTTCATCTCCACTTCACCAGTAAGCGTAGGAACCACGATTGTGCCACCAAGGATAGCCTGAGCGATGGATATCGGAACGTCCACGAATACATCGGTCTTTCGCCGCTTGAAGAACGGATCAGGTTGGACGTTGATACCGACATACAAATGACCGGAGGGTCCTCCATTCTTGCCTGGTTCTCCCTGGTGTGCGAGCCTCAAGTTCATACCTTGATCAACGCCTTCGGGAATCTTCACTTCAACGGTGCGTGGCTTCTTGACTGTTCCCTTGCCACGACAAGTACCGCACGGAGCCTCGATAATTGATCCAGATCCACGGCAGCGGCGACAAGGCGTTTCGACAGCGAAAAAGCCCTGCTGCATGATCTCAACTCCCGAGCCATTGCATTGACGGCAAGTCTGCTTCTTAGTTCCGGGTTTAGCTCCGGACCCATCACAAGTTCCGCACTGTTCATTCGACGTGATGTTCAAATCGCGCGTCGTGCCGTTTGCTGCCTCCATAAAGTTGAGCGTGATGTTTACTTGAATGTCTTCACCACGCTGGGGCTGATTTGCAGCACGACGACCACCAGCGCCGAAGCCACCTCCGAACATGGATCCAAAGATGTCCTCAAAGCCATGGAAATCACTGGCGCCACCTCCAAATCCACTGTTTGGATCCGTTCCTGCGTGACCGAACGTGTCGTACTGCTGCCGCTTTTCCTCGGATCCTAGCACTTCCCACGCCTCAGTAGCCTCCGCGAACTTCTTCGCGGCATCCGGATCGTCCTTGTTGGTGTCGGGGTGGTACTTCTTCGCCAACTCGTAGTATTTTTTCTTGATTTCGTTCTTGTCGGCATCGCGAGACACACCTAGCACGTCGTAGTAGTCGCGCTTCTGAGCACCAACGGCTGGCGTGCTGTGGAACCCGGTGGCCAACTGGGGCAGGTGTGCAACACGTTGGTGTGGATGTGGAGCGAAGAGAGTGGCTGCTGCGGAGCGGGTCTTGAGCGTCCGCACGTGGTATGCACTAGTACTAAAGAGAAGTGCTTGATGCCGCTTGTGGGCGACCTGCACGAAGATTTGGCGTGCGCGTCGGATCGTCATGAGGACTCAGCAGTCAAATCGGAATTCGACGTCTGCGTCACTACCCGCCCCACCACCCAACATCGCCAAGGCACCCACGCAGTATCAATTAGAGGTAGAGTGGTACCGGAAATACCAGGAAAGGGTTGGTGCCGAGTTTTCTAGAATTTGGTCGTTGGGGTACCGACTCCTACCGGCACATTCGCTCTCGGTTGAGTCCATGTCTGGATGACCACTTTGTCGAATTGCCCTTGTGATGAAAAGGAGATCAATAGCGTAGCAGTGACTGAAAGCTCTACAGGCCTTCGGTGGCAGAATAAAGGGCATAATATGCCCTTTCATTATGGACACAAAAATTCACAATAGTATTCCAGCAAAATAAATTGTAAGGAGTCGGAACTGACACCAAGTTCGTGAAGACAAACGTGATTTCTTGAGAACCACCCAGCAGCTCATGAGTCACTTTCATCGTTCCCGGTTGCTTTCACATATAGTTTCAGCACATCGTGTCCTGGGAGGGGTTAAAAACGATTCTTCGACAGCGTCGCGTTGCTACCACCACAGATACTCGTAAGAATACCATAAGAGAGCGCGTCTGCCATTCACCCGATCAAACCTCGTAGGCGACTCTAGTTGTCAGCATCCTTGGCTGAAGCTGTGAGGTAATGGAAACCCACGAGCGAGACCATGATCACAGCGCCGAGGCAGTTTACGAAGGTCATTAGCATTTCGTCCATCTCGTCACTGCTCATGCGCAAACGGCACTGTTAGAAGTGGTGGTGAGACCTCGGGCAGCTGAGGCACCGTTCTGCCCACGCGCGCCCCGTGGTTTCGAGCGCTTACGTACTTGCTCATGGTTCTCTCCGGGGTGCTTGATCAACAAGTTTCCGTGATTGTATCCGGGGCTGCCAAGTGTCATTCGGAATAATGCGTCTGGTACTGTACCGAATTATTTGTACTCCCGGGTTTCTAGAACTCTACTCACAGTAAACAGAACTTCAAGTGGCTTCAAAGAAACGGAAGGGATGGGTTGGAGATGTCTCCAATTCTTTTCTGTGTGTGTGGAGAAGCAACGCTTCCGGCAGTCCAAAGCTGACGTCGTCTTCCCCGCGAAGTGGCCTCGCCGCTGGCGTCAAGTACTGTAGCAGCCTCTACATACATGTGACGCGTCGGCTGCAGGAGCGCTAATTGGGCTGGCGCCGACTCAGTGGTGCAAGTTGTTCTCCTGCGAGATGGGGTTTCCTCAAACTATCTGTTTCGCGCTCCAGTTTCTCGAGAAGGTTGGTGCCGGCCCATCTCCGTTTCTCTTCGAGCTGCACCAAAAAGAACACAGAGAGACAGGCCACCCCTATGCTTCAGTATTGGCGGGCAGCACGAGGTGGCACAGAAGCGCGGACGGATTGCTACCCATTTCGCAACGCACGCTCAAGGACACATTGAAGTGGCGCGCAACTCTGTCGCCACTCCTGTCACGGAAAGCTTGACTCGAATTCGCTCACGTCGCTACTATTCCTGAACGTGCCGTCATCTGAGCGGAACGCTTCACCGACCAGACCTCAAGGCCGCACAAATCCAAAATAGGACATTTTTGGAAGCTATTGTGCTTGACGAGCTTCGGCCATTCGATCAACGAGTCTCCACGCCCAGAGAACACCGACGTTAGGGCCGCCAAACTCGCTTGCGACATTTGATTGCAGACTCGAGCGACAAGTCGATATTATGGCGTCCGACGTCCGCTCGCAGCGTCTACAGCGCGTCTATGAGAATACCAAGCGATCGCTAAATATTGAGACGCAGGTGTGCCTTGCCGGTCAGCACACGCAGGCGACCATGTACCACATGGACATTTCCTTCCGCTCGACTCGGAATAAATGGAGCATCGCCAAACGCTACTCCGAGTTCTTCAACGTGCGCCTCACCCTCTGCAAGTTCATCAAGCAATACAAGCACCAATTTGCAGCAGAATTATCGACCCCACCACCGATTGTGGCGCTCGAACGTGCTCTCGAAGCCCCGTTCCCCCGTCGTCACGTGCGTAACGACACGGCAGCCATCATTGACGAGAGAAAACCTGCGCTGGAGGCGTTTGTGCAAATGCTCGTCAAAGTGATTTCGTCGATTCCAATGTCTGATGCAACGCCAGGTCACGCTGCAAGCCCAACGACATCCCCAATCATGTCTCCGATCGACTCACCAGTCGTCTTATCGGCTCAAGTGCCACTTACTCCCCAAGCCGAAAACATGGTCGTGTTGTACCAGATCCTAAGAGACTTCCTCGAATATCCAGACAAGCAGATTGAAAGTGAAACGCGACTGAAGCTCGCTGTGCTCTCGCTCGAGGACGTGGTCGTCAGCTCCCAAAGCAATGTGCTTGAGACGGACGAAACGCTGCTCAGCGATTGCTGCAGCATCTGCCTCGGCGAATGGAACGACGAGGACTGCGCGGACATGAACGTCGTTAAGCTGCCCTGTCTGCACGCCTTCCACGAGGAATGCCTGATGGAGTGGTTGCACAGCAACACACACTGCCCGATGTGTCGCGAAGAGCCAGCACCCCCTTCAACATTGAGAATCAGCACCTGATTTTGGAATGTTTGCCTAATATTTATCATAGAAATGGCATTCCACTCCACAATGTACCTTGTTCTGGTCTCTGGTTACCCTGCTCTGCTTCAGTAATCTGTAGTAACCAGCTTCCAGAGTCTGTTCCCTCCGTTCTGGTTTTGTGGATACAAAAAAATTGGACAGCCCTAGTGTCCATCTCATGGTTCTAAGGTAAACGGCCAGTTTAGGGCCGATTTCGTAAGTGTCATTTTCGCCCACCCGTATCTCAGTCTTCAGAAGACTTTCGACATTAAAAACGAAAGGTCGTGGTTCGGATTGGACGGAAGAATTTTATCACGGGCTTTAACGTCATTGATTCGTCATTTGATTTCGTTGAGCGGCCGTTAAAGCCACAGGTCCCATTTCGGATGGGAAACCAGTTTAGGGCCGATTTTTCACTTGATTTCACTATTGAGCACACGTCTATCCCTTTTGGTCAAAACTGAGGGTTAGGTTTCTCTCAAATACAATATCTCAATGTCGATATCGAAAACACTACAATATGTATTTTGAAAGGTTACACGACAAATTCAAAAGAAATCGGGGACTTGAAGCGGGGGTCTTAACCGGTGTCTTCCTCTTTTTTCGAGCCGACACGAGCGGCACAGCCGCAGCCTCCTCGAGGAGCTCGCGCGTGAGCATGCCCCCGCCGACCTTGGTGGTCTTCCTTTTCTTGGCCTGCTTCTTTTCTGGTGGAAGGGTCAGGACGTGCTTTTCGACGTGCTCTTTGACCTGGAGCCACGCGGACTGCATGGGGTGGTCCTCTGTGCCGTCCATCTTGAACCTGTTTAAGCGATCGTGCATTTTCACCAGCGATAGAGGAAACAGGCCACGTGCCTTGAACCCTGCGCGGATGTTGGTTCCGATGTGGGACCTCATCCACGCAATACTCACCAACTTAATGGCCGTCTTTTTGTCGATGCTGTAGGACCACCGCCGACGAGTTCGACGAGATCTCGCTTGAACTGGTGAATACTGCTGGCGCTGCTGTCCCGTCTTCATGGTGTTGACGTTTTTTGGCGCGTATTTGGTTTTGCCGCCTTGACAAAAACAAACAGGATTCGTACTTAGTAGAATATGACCAATTAAAATTGTTGCGAGTAAACGATTGGGCAAATGGAGGTCGGCCCTAAACTGACCAGTCGGCCCTAAA